>JAATLQ010014891.1:0-11647 GCA_013421005.1 Heliconius erato x Heliconius himera | reverse complement strand
AATATTTGTAAAAACAAAAACCCCGACTGCATCAAACTAAAAAGAAAATAAACAAGTCCAATAGTTTATTAGGATTAACAGTCGGGACCTATAAGTAATTCTTCAATCAATAAAATCTTTAGGAACCCCGCATAATTTAAAGAGGTCCCGACTGTTAATCCTAATAAACTATTGGACTTGTTTATTTTCTTTTTAGTTTGATGCAGTCGGGGTTTTTGTTTTTACAAATATTTTTTTTAAATTTAACTTTTAAGTTCTCCGTACATTACAGGAAAAAACAGTCATTTATAGATTTTTTTTGTAGTTGTAAAAATGTCAATCAAAAATTTATTTAACACACATAAAAACACTCGCTCTCTATTCGAATTCGAATATTTTCGTGATGACACGCGGAGCTCAACGCAGCGTTTTGTTCCTTACTAGAGCGGGGAATAAGGATAAAGATAAATTCATAAAAAATACAATTCATATGTAAACCGTAATATATACCGGAGGCCATTGTGACCCAGGAGTACAAGCGTGCGACTGTAAACGCGATGGTTGTGGGTTCGATTCCCACTCGGGGCATTGAAATAATTAGTATTTTTATTTCTTGGCTCTAGTAATGAGACAAAGCGCGGCGTTAAGTTGTTGCATTCAACACGCAACGCATCGACAATTAGGCAGACATGCAGAACGGAAGTGTCTTAATGAGAATGGAATTCTGCTATGTATGAGATACATAGAGTAAAGCTAAAATAAACATAATAAAATAATAACAATAATTAGAAATGTAAACCATTTTAAATGGTATCGTTAGGGTTCTAAACACGATAAGGGTTCGGGTAAGCTTTAAACTCATTTTCAACTGTCAGTGTTTATAATTAGACTTATTCAAAACTTTCACTGATTCGATTAAAAAGGTCACTGTTGTATAGTTTTACACGATCATTGGATTAATTACAATTAAAGTTTATAGGTATCTGTGTTAATGAGATTATTTTTTCTTTATTTCTTGAGGTCTCCGTGTCTTAGGAGTACAGCGTGTAACTGTAAACGCTACTATAGTGGATTCCATTCCCGCTTGGAGAATTATTTAATTTAATTTTCTCGTATGATAATAAGACGAAGTGTGACATGAGGTACTTATTGTGGAGTAGTAATTAAACATTACATCGCGAACATGTTGAACGGAGTATCGTAACACTAGGTTCCCTGTGCTTACTTTGCTACATGCGGGATACACTGTGAAGCTTTTAGTGATTTTTAATGTAAGAGATTTTGAATAAAAGACCATGTCAAAATGACAAAATAAGAAAATACATTAATAATAAGGATTCATAGTCTGTAATTTACATTCAGTTTAGAGACATTGCGGGTTGTAACTAAATTCGACGAACCACAGTAAAGGAATGCATACAGTTTAAACATATATATATATATATATATATATATATATATATATATATATATATATATATATATATATATATATATATATATATATATATATATATATATATATATGTAAATGTTGGCGCATCGCTTAAAATAGTTGTCTTTTTGTGCAATTAAGAGATAGTGTATCGTCGCTTCCACCAAGTTAAATGGAATGTAGGTAAATGCACAAAATTGTGAGGCTCTTACTACATATTTATACACTAGGGCCCGTATTTATACATCGCTCTCGACTATGAGATTGATCTTGTGAGCCATCTCAGAGTTGAAAGCGACTTATAAATATGGTTCTAAGTATCGAAACAATTATCATAATGTGAATTTGGTCTATATATTACCTCAATAAATAAACTATCCAGGACAAAAAAAATATTTGCAAAAACAAAAACCCCGACTGCATAAAACTAAAAAGAAAATAAACAAGCCCAATAGTTTATTAGGATTAACAGTCGGGACCTCTTTAAATTATGCGTGGTTTCTGGTAAAGATTTTATTGATTGAAGGATTACTTATAGGTCCCGACTGTTAATCCTAATAAACTATTGGGCTTGCTTATTTTCTTTTTAGTTTTATACAGTCGGGGTTTTTGTTTTTGCAAATATATTTTTATTTTTCACTTTTTTGTTAGATTTTACTATGGTAATGATAATCATGATATACCTTTTTGAATTTGTCGTATTGCGTTCTTGAATTTGCTACCCATATTCTGGTATTCGAAACGAAAAATTTTTTTTCACTAAGTCCAATGGCGTCCCACAACCGCCATGATTGTTTATTTTTAATGTCACATATTTAAGAACACTTGGGCTGCTAATACGAATCTAACGATACCTCAATTATGTAAATCTGTTCAGCGGTTCTGGAGATATGAGGTAATAAAGAATAATACATACATACAAGATACGCGCGAAAAACATAACCCTTCCTTAGCACTCGGGAAAAAATAATCTTTCGATTCGTTCTTGAGATTAGCGAGTTCAAGTAGTTAGTAACGTAGTGGCTTTAGGTTCTGTTCCCGCTTGGGGAAATCAATTATTATAATTTCCTCCCCCTGGTTAAAGCGAACGTGAAGCCCGGTGGCGTGCATTTTTGACATTCAATACGCCATGTCTCGAAAATTAGGCTTAATGTGATAAATAGAGTGTCTTAATATTATGTATTCTTGACATCTTATCGTGCGATTCTAAAAAAACTGCTTTCAGTTCTGTCTATAGTAATTTTTAAAGTGCAAACTTCCAAATTCAAATCGATATTAACCACATGATAAATACAGACAATAAAAAATATGAGCAACTATACATTATACAAGACAAAAGTGACTCACAATCAATAAAATAACAGTGAAAGTGAATATAAATATGACATTTAAGTGAAATAAAAAAAAGAAAATGCCTTTAAAGAGTCCCAATACCTCTATGGGGATGGCCAACGAGAGTGAACTATGGGGGGTGACCTCCATGGACCTGGATGTGTTCTATAACCCGGATGTCGTTATAATAGTCCTGTACGTGGCGGTCTTGACGGCGTCGCTGTCTGCTAATACGCTGCTCATCTTTATAGTGATCAAGTTCCAGTATATGAGGAGGTAAGTTTAGTTATTTAATATTATATTTTGTCAAAATAATAACATACCAAAAAATATAAATATTGATTTTTTTTAGTGTAATAGATTGTGGAGGCTTAAATTTAAATATATTATTTTAATTTTAGATATCTTAATATAGAAAATATTTCCAGCAGGTGGATATCATATAATAATTTATATTGTAAATATGTACAAAAATTGTATGAACGTTTTACTGTATTAGGTTTTGCTATTACTAATACATGGACATTAATCTTCTTAGCCTTCACCGGATTCACCGTGTGGTTGCCGATCGTATTAATTTCCAAGCAATACCTGTGGATTGCGACTTATCAAGAGGCTCAAAGGTTCCCTATCGCCCCCACTGTGTGAGCTCTTCTCAGCAAGTAACTAAATTCTAAACGACTTTACTAGTGCCGCCTTCTGGAAATCCATTTCATTTCCGGTCAATGATAAGCTCCAATAAGCTCCTTGATGGGATTTCTTTCGATTAAGATCTATATTTTTTTAGATGACGTATGGTACAAAAGTTGATTATTGCTTGTTTCAATTAAATTTAGCACTCGAATACATAAAGATAGTTATAATTTAAGTGCCTTTACATATATATAAATTTGTTGTTCATAATTTTTGGTTATTATTTTATATGTTTCATTTACTGTTTGCCTTCTCATAATTAAATTAATGAATATTTTTATATTAAAAGCGTAGTAGCGTGGTAGTATAATTACAAAGTGGAAAATAAACACATACTTGCAAGTTGAAACAATATTTATTTAGGTCTGTTATATTTTATTTGGAACGACAAAAAATGTACACGAATAACATATAATGAATTAGGCTGTCGAAATGAATTAGGCAGTGGCACAGCGTCGGACTGTATACGCGAGGGTTCTGGGTACGATTCCAACTTGTGGGAATGAATTATTTTTATTTACTTGCTCTGGTAATAAGACAAACCCGGTGTTTAGTTGTCAATATACAGTCAACAAGTTCTGAAAAATTGGGTGGAAGTGAAACGGAATCCAACCCACAACCACTCTATGTATACTTATGCAAAATCGTACGTAAATTTAATTCTCGGTAGACCTACAGTGCTCTCAGTCTCAATTTGCTCCTTATACGAGTATGTAATATGAGAAACAAAAGAAAAAGTGAAGCCACGTAAATTAATTTCGATTCGTATTTTGATGTTTTCGGTGTTGATATCCTGTCTAAAGTTTTTTCAAAACATTTATAATATTTATGTGCAAAAATTAGAACGTAGCGGGATTGAAACCCGTGCTTGTTTGGTTCAACTCCCGCTACGTTCAAATTATTATACATTTTCTGAATAAATATTTTTCTTTTCTAAGTATGAAATAACAATTTTAAAAATGTCAAAAAAATGTTAATTGTAGTTGAGGCCGTTGTGGAGTAGTGGGACAGCTTATGACTGCAAGCTTTGTGGGTTCAATTATTTTCTTATTTTTTTTAGCTTTACGCTGTATTCCACTTAGCAAGGTAGGTAGAGGAAACCTGGGTAACTAGTGTTAAGATACTCCGTTTCCATTATGACACTTCCATCAAGGTTTCCGCCGAATTCTAGAGGCATTGCATGTTGAGTGGCGAAATTTAACGAAATGAAAATATTAAATATTTGGAATTAGTGGACAACAGAGTGTCTTAATACCAGGTTCCCTCTGCCTACCCTGCTGAATGAAGGATACAGCATGAAGCTGATTTTTTAAATATTTAATTCATATGAATAGAGGGAGAATGGGTGTAATATATTTCAAGTCTCATCGACGTTCGTAAATTGGGTCAATTTTGTCATATTTACGCCTCCGTATAATCCGTTTGGTCAATGATAAGCTCTTTGATGAGATTTCTTCCGGTTACGAACCGTATGTATATAACCTCTATATAGAACGTATGATATAAAAATAGATGCTATATTTACCAAATTTTGATTAAAATTAGCACTCAAAGCCAATTATTAGCAATAATAATTAATATTTGACTACCTTTAAATTAGTTTAAATTTGCAGTTTACACGCATTAATAGATGGATTAAGAGTTTCTTACTATATTATAACAAAATATAAGTATTAGTTTCCTGCATATACAAGGGTAGTCAGAGGTAACTTGGTAACCTTAAGACACTTCCGTTTCCCACTTCCACCGAACTAAATGCATAGCGATTTGAGTGGCGGAACTCAAGTTACCAGAGAGAATTTTAAATATATAATTTCCTCAAGTGGGAATCAAACTTAAAACATGTGCGCTTACAGACGAACGCTTGTACCCTAGGGCTACGACTGACCTCAACTTACGTAGCTTCACGCTTTTTCACGCATATCAGGGTAAAGTAAGGCAGGAGTAATCTAGTGTTATGACCACAATAGTTGCGTTTGCAGTCGATCACTTCATAATGTAGGTGAATTTTAATAATTGGTAGCGAGAATACTTGTATAGTGTTAAGACACTTCGTTTCTTCACTTGGCGTGTTGAGTGGTGGAACTCACCCTACTTTGTCTTATTAGAGCGAGAGAATGAATATAATTAATCGTCCCAAGTTCGTCGGGATTGATTAAAGGATCGAACATACAATTATCACGTTTGAAGTCAGACGTCGTCCCACTGTGCCACGACACCCTCGTGTTTTATACCTGTTTATAGTAGGGTAGGCAGAGAGACTCTGGAAATCTAAAGTTAAGACATTCCGTTTCTCACTAAGATACTTTCGACACATTTTTGAGGCATTGCGTGTTGAGTGGAGGAACGCAACGCTGCGCTTTGCGTCGTTACCAGAGCGACAAAATGAAAATATTACATATTACATTCCTCCTAGTGGAAATCGAACCCACAACCATCGCGTTTACAGTCGCAGTCTTGTGCGCCTTCATATTTAATTTATAAACATTTGTTTTTTCTATTAATTTTAAAAAAATACTACTGCGCCTCTAAAAGTCTAAGATAGACTTAGACGCTCTGTACTCATGAATGTATTAATAACGAGAAGAACGACTCTTCTTCGATCGGTCTATCTCTTTATATGTGAGATTATTTTACCGGATTAAGATATACTATATGACAAGTATTTAATTAAGCACTATAGATGTATTTTATTTACTGAAAATCGTTATATCGTGACACAGTGTGTCAACGTAATAGTTGTGGGTTCCATTCTCACTGGGGTGAATGACTTATTTTTCTTTTGCTTGCTCTGGTATCAAGTTAAAACGTGGTATTGAAGTCCACCATTTAAAACACAGTGTCCCCTTTCTGTTCGAATTCCTCGAAGTTTATTACTGTGTGTACTTTAGGTTATTTTTAAACGACTTCTGGAAGAGGAGGAGGTTATCAATTCGATTGTATTTTTTTATGTTTTTACCTCAGGACTTTTGACTGGGTGAACTGATTTTGATGATTCTTTTTTTATTTGAAAGCTAGTGCCTTCCGTATGGTCCCATTTATTTTGCATTAGGTATGTGCGCGACAAATGGATGAATAAGTCAATGTCACGCCAACCGGTTCCGAAAATTCTTTTCCGATTTTCTTTTTATTGGAAAGAATACACTTTAAGGATATTTTGATGAAAATTTGGTTAGGTTCTGATTATGGAATATGGTTGAAATAAAACATGTTTGTTTTTTTTTTTGGTAAAAAATATAATTAAACTGTGCAAATTAGCAAGAAAATTATTGTTAAAATGGTAAACCACGGTCTACTTTTCGTCAGAAGTGAGATTCTCAACCTAAAAAAAAAGATGTCATTTTCAACCGACTCCAAAGAGGTTTCCAATTCGCCCGAATATTTTTTATGTATGTTCTAAGTAAAACAAACAGGCTTAGTAATTTGATATTGTAAGGTTGTTGTAGCTTTAGCTTGACACCGACTTCAAAATGATAAAATCTTCTTTAATTATTTTTGTTTAACAAAATCAAAGTACGTTTGATTTTATGTTAAGTAAATTAATTTTTACTTTTTAGTATATTTTTTGAGGTAGTTTTTTTTGATAAAGATTAATTTTTATTTTATAAATTTAATTTTTATTGAACACGACACATACCACAACTAGCATGGTAGAGCGAACCTGGGACCCGTGTTAAGACACTCCATTCTCTATTTAGACACTTCCGTTCTCCATTGCATGTTGATTGGCGTAACTCAATACTGCGCTTTGAGTAACGCCACAGCGAAGAAAATGAAAATATTGAATATGTATTTCACTCCCTCAAGTTGGAATCAAACTAACAATTGTCGTGTTTACCGTTTACCGCTTGTGTCCCTGCGCCACTATGGTCTCGAGCCCACAGGTTCTTTCTCTACTAAAATGTGAGAAACTTTTATATTACACATATTTTTCTTACCTAATCGAACTCTTTAGTGATATGAAAATTAACTGTCATAGTCACTAACTACTATACAAAGAGAATCATCATTTGAATAAAAGACCTCTTAAATATAGGAAATACATATTTTTCTTTCTTTAGGAAAATATAATAGACTTTATAATAAATCCTCTTATTACGTAATCCAAAGCGTACATATAATTATTGGATCGTTTCTCACTGCGATTTCAATGTTTTATAGGTCAAGTGCGGAGATATTGTGGAACAAAAATTGTTTTTATTGTCTGTCGCCATTAATACTGCATTAGAGATTTTCTTTTACCAGAAATGGTGAATTGGAAATAATTTCAAATATAATTATAAAAAGTCGAAGTGGCGTACACAGCGTTGACTGTAAATGCGACGTTTATGGGCTCGGTCCCCACTCGAGGGGATAAAATATTTTATTTTTTTAAAAGAGAGCGATTTTTTTAAACAAGGCAAAGCGAACTACTTAAGTTCCGCCACTCAATACGCAATGTCTCGAAAATTAGACGTAAAGCGGAGAATGGAATGTGTTAATACTAAGCTGAAAAAAATAATAATACAATGAGTGGATATCGAACCTATAACCATTGCGTGTACAGTTGTCTCACAGCTTCACAGCACTCTATTAAGTAAATTAAAAAAAAATCTTAACATTATAACAATATACAAATATTTACCTTTGAAAATGTACCTAATCTTTAAATTAATTTTCGCTCATTAAGCTCCTTCCGGTTTCATATAAACGATGTTAATAAATTTACAAAACAGGTTGGCTTTTAAAACATTTCATTACAACACATCTTGTTTGGTAAATCTTTGTAACTTTTTTAAAATCACTTGGGTGGCGGAACTCAACGTTATATCGTTTTTGTACCAGAACGAGAGAATGAAAATTATTCAAATGGGAATCGAACTTACAACCGTGGCGCTTACAAACAGATGATGTATTGTTGCGCCTCGTGGCATATTCAGATCTATCTATATCTTTTTTATAGTGTGATATTCGATCGTTCTTCCTTATTCGTGAATGTCATTTTTTATTCTGTTACTCAGAAGGTAAAGGAAAAAGGCTTTGAGATGTTAAATATGAAATATTGATTTCAACAAATCAAGAGACATGTGATGCTTCTTATTGGGGCGTGACGTGTCACGCTTTGAAGTGCCATTTTTTTCTTTTTATATTATAAATATATGGCTCTCCTATGAGAATGATTTGCTTAATAAATAATACACAATTTTAGGTTTGGAAGTGTTTCCTAGGCAATTTGTGATTCTGCATCTTCTTCTTCACACACACACACACACACACACACAAACACGCGCGCACACACACACATACAGAGTAATTAGAGTAATATCGAGATTTCTTGTTATCCTTTAAGCCTAAATACATAATTATAGCTTAGATGATTGCTGAAATATCAGAATGAAAGTAATCATAATCATAATAAATCATTGAGTAAGTACGTAGCGTCTTTATCACTAACATTATCAGTTGTTTGACCTAGGGACTATATTTGTAATGATATTTCAGTCAAGGCTACTGGTTAGATTATTGCTTTGAATAAATTTAAAAAAAAAATCTTAATGTATTTTTTTGTCAGCTTCACACTGTATCTCACACGTAGCAGGGTAGGCAGAGGGAACCTGGGAACCTAGTGCAAAGACGGCCTTTTATTGTGATGAAGTCATAAATTCAGGACTAATACGACATGATATACGTAGTCCGATGTTTTTGATTTTAGAGAAGTAGATTTTACGTATAAATGTTAAAAATCGGAAGCGGGTAACGTTTTTAAAGAAACACGTTAAAAACACACATCGTCTATATGATTCTAAACTATTTTGAAAGAGATACTATGTAATTGCAATAAATGATATGTATCACCTACTAACAATACTTCACACTAGTTTCCTTCCAACAGGGGCCGTCACTTACAAACGAGTGCCCCCAATTGACACAATTCCACTGCTTTTATAGTTATTTTCCACTTAAATCTACCCTCTTTTACACGAGTACGCTAACATAAAATACAAAAAAAATTGTCTAACGGCATTAAAAAAAATTAAAGTTTAAATACCTTAAAGGTGTTTAGATAGTTCTCCTCAATTTCGTTTGAACAAATGAGAAAGTGAATTTTGAGTGGTGGAATTCAACGTTGCACCAGAGCGAAGAAATCATAATCCATTTCCGATCGAGAATTGAGCCCACTCCGCTACGACGGACTTCAATATATTTATAGTTTCAGCTACTACATAATTGCATACCTTAAGCGAGCTGTGTAGGCGTGAGGTAGGAGCTGTTGCCGAACACCACTAAGTAACTATGTAATTGTGCGGCTAATAAACTGTTATAGGTATTAGCTTAAAATATAGCTTAAAGTACTTCAGCTTTATAGTTTGATATAAAAGTTAGCATATTTCTGTTTCTTTATAAAAAAAGATAGATTTTGTAGCAGTACCCCGCAGTATATAGTGGGTAGGCAGATAAAAACTGTGAACAAAACGTTGAAATACACATGAAGGTACTACCGTTCTCGACTTTCCGACGATTTCTGAAGGCATTGTACGTAGAATTCAATGCCGTGCTTTGCTTCATTATTATATCAATTTAAATTTTTACTTTGACTAATGTTGTGTATATTATTCAAGATACAAATTTAGTTATGTAACTATTAATTAATTTCCACATACTTGGGTGAACGTTGCTACTTGAACTAATTTGCACTAACAAGTTAACGCGGTTTTGGTTGAGCGCTTACAGAGGCCGTCGTGGCGCTGTGGGAAAGTGATTGACATTGACAAACGTGATGGTTGTGGGTCCAATCTGCGTTCGGGGGAGTAAATACATCAAATTTATTCTTATATTCTGATATGTAATGCGGCGTTTAACTCCAGCAAGCTCCGCGCAGTTTCTTAATAATAGGTTCCCCTTCCCTACCATGCTATACAAGAAAAAATTTAAAACTGCAAAAAGGACACATTATTGTACACCAGCTAGATATATAAGATACAATATCGTTCTGTAAATTCATCTTTTTATATATCCTTTTGGTCCAAGAAAAGTTCATGTTCAAAAGTAAGCTGTATGTTGACTTTAGTTCTCAAAGTCTTGTTTTTCACATTATGGGTGCGATAAAACTTTTTCCAGTCTGCGAAACTCCGACAGTTCGACAACTCGAAGATTTATGCAAGGAACGCCGTGACATGGTAAATACGCCATTTGGCACATATGTTGTGGATATGGAAACATAAAATTTTATATGAAAATTATAACGGATAATTATTGTATTTATATTTTTTATAATATTTTTTTTAGCTTCACGCTTCCCGTATATAGTGGGTAGAGGGAAACTGGGAACCTAGTGTTAAGGCTCTCTATTCGACTTTAAGATTTTTTCTCACTTTCCGCCAGAAACTAGATCCATTGTGTGCTTAATGGCGAAACTCAACGCCGCGCCATTTCGCAATATTTCATTTTTCTCTTCCTGTCATTATATTGTGCCTATCTATATGTAGGTATATCAAGAATTTATTGTAACCCCTCGTTACACAAAATATGTATTTTTAGGAGAACTATCTAATTTTTATACATTGAAAGATTAGATTACGGAACATCTTGCGGCTAGGTGCGGCTTCAATTCCTATCACGTTCAAACGGTTACAGGGTGCGTTTTGTTCATAATATAATTAAAGTTCACAAGTTATTTTGATATTTCCTTAACATTTTTAAGTATTTATTTCTCAGTTACGAAAACACAAACAGATTTTTTGAAAACGTATACATTATAGTTGTGTAAGGGGTATGGGCCTAACATCTTCACCATCCCAAATGTCAACCTCACCTGCACGTGGTAGACCCTGCTGTTTAACGGACGAGGCACTGGCGACCGACGCTTTGGCGGAATAACCAAGCATTCACATCGTACAGAGGGGAATACCTGTACACAGACCCAACATCTGGTCCGGGGTTTCCCTACCTCAAAGGGTAGATTTTAGTACGTCAGATGGCAATCGGTACTTAATTAATAAACCCAAACTAGCCAAATTTTTAGAAAAGAAAATGGACAGGTTACAAAATACAGTAAAGATAACGGATAGGTCGTCGCCGCGAAACGACGCGCAGACACATCGCCCTACATCTGCGAAAAGTGTGCGAGGGCTACCGAGTCACGGACGGGCCCGGCTAACGACGTTAGTCCCAAATTGTAACCGTAAAGTCCGCTTCGCTACTTTGAATGTTGGAACACTAACTGGAAGG
>JAATLQ010014885.1:125044-139509 GCA_013421005.1 Heliconius erato x Heliconius himera | reverse complement strand
AGCGCGGCGTTGAGTTCTGCCACTCAACACGCAATGCCTCCAGAATTCGGCAGAAAGTGGGGAACGGAGTGTCTTAACACTAGGTTCCCTCTGCCTACCCTGCTGTGTGCGGGATACAGCGTGAAGCTGATTTATTTGTTTATTTTATTTTATTATAGTTGTCAATCAATTCTGCTTAAATCAATAATCATGTATTTTAAGCGGGCGAAGCCGTGGGCGGGCCGCTAGTTATTAATATTGAATTATCTCTGCCGTGTGTTCTCCATGCAAAATGGCTTTGATAATGTGAATTGTGTTTTACTGGCGGTACTCTCAAGGGCAATCAACTAAAGAACTAAATTTGGGCTAAATATATTGATTATTATTTATTCTATTCAGTAGTAATGAAAAGAAATATATTCGTATTTATTTTTGTTGTAAAGAGTTGAAATTGTAATTAGATGTAGCTAAAAATATATATCCTTTAAATAAGTGGGAATGTAAGTTTACAGCCGTCTTTCCTGCGGATATGCCGGAAACTAAGCGGATGTAGTCCTAAAAGAGAGCCAAATTGATTCACTTACTTGATTTTGTTTATATGATTGACTTATGTGTATTATTAATATTTTTACAATGTAAATAGGTTATGCTGTGTGCGGGATACAGCGTGAAGCTGATTTAATTGATATTTTTTTAAATATGTAATATTTTTTTTCAGGGGAAATATATATGTATTCTTAATTAATATAGTCAAGTGCTCGCGCTTATTATATACTACTACGGGCCACCCGAAATTTCTGTCGTGTTAACTATAAAACCCTCAAGGAAACTATGTAGAGGTGTCCCAAAATTAACGCAACACTTTGATTTAATAAAAACGGAGTATTCTACTTTTCGAAGTTAGGTACCTAGTATACGATATATTCACATAAAATTGAAAATAAAAACTTCGGTAGTATGAGAAGTAGAACTAAAATGCCGTAACATATAGTGATGCTACGAAGCTTTTTAAAGTTTTAAGAGGAAAAGGTAGAGAAATAAAACTAATGCGTTACTGAATTTCAAATATATTTCATTTATGAAATGGAAAAGTATAAATGATATCAATTCTTGTAATCGAAGTTTAACTTGATGTTAAATATTATCTACTCAAGACAAATGCCTCTATCCCAAAATCCACACATAACATTCGACTATCACATGTGGATTCTCAGAAACCTAATAGAAAAAAATATTGCGATTAACATAGCTATCAAATAAAAGGAGCTTCATCGCTTAACATGATTCTGCTTGAAAAATCATCATCATCATTCATTCATTTATTAATGTTCAATAATCCATTCAAAGAACTTTCTTCGCTGTGCTTTGTCATTAGGCTCATAGTTGTTGTGTTAAATGAATTTTGTAAGTATGGAGACACAGACCTTTAGTGAGTATACCCTGTAGAGAACTTCTTGAAATTCGTAATATATATCCACGACACCGAATTGAGATTCCTATATTATCACTGACACTCACGCACTGCTTTGATATTGAAAAAAAGGTTTGTTTTTTGGATGATCTGTTTGGTGTCTCTAACCAAGGATCGGATCGGTCTCCCTGAATTTTTTAATTAATCTCTTCACTGTTGACAAAGTGAAAACATTATTCAAATTTTCAAACTGCGGCAGCCAAGCGTTAAATATTTTTAAAATATTGTGCAATAATAAAGACACGCTGTTCTTAATATTAATTCAGTGAACTACTGTCAGAATAACAAAAAATAAGCATCAAATTACACGATGTTTTTCCTTTAAAATTGTTTTTGTTAAAATAGTCTTCTTCTTTACACGGTATTTTTCCTTGCAATTGCACTAGAATCTAATAATATGTACTTCACACTCCCTTACAACTACAAAGTCACACCAAAATGCGACTTTGTGCGTCTCTATCTATATCAATTATTTTCATCAAAAATATTACATATATTTTGAAACATGATAATAAAATTAAATTTTGTTATTGTAATTTCATTCATTATTCTTAGAAGAAATTTATTGGCAAAATATTTTTTAAAAAGGTGGACAATACTAAGAAATAATTTTTACATTTTACATTAGATTTTTACATCTTTTCATTGATTTAATGTAGATTTTACTTTGAAATAATAAGTAACAGAGAATTTTTGCGAAGATTTTTTATCATTTAACAAAATGGTATTGTCGTATGCAGTAGTGGTCCGACAATTTGAATTAGTGCGGATTGAACAAGTATATATTTATTTGGCTTTACCCATTATAGCTTGTGACTTCGAGCAAGTAATTAATCACCCTTTGGGAAATAAGAGATCTAGTTTGTGAATGTCACTTCAAATCTACTCATTTACTATTTATCGACCATTTTTTTGTGTTTGCGCGGTAAAATGGTTAGCTAATAAAAATATTTCATCCATTTCAAATAGCTGAAAAGAACACTAAACAGAACTTTTCTGTAAACTTTTGAAAGCTATCTAAGTAACTTTATAAAATCCTCGTGTGACTAAGATATACATATATATATATATATATATATATATATATATATATATATATATATATATATATATATATATATATATATATATATATATATATATATATATATATATATATATATATATATATATATATATTTAGCTTCACGCTGTATCCCGCACACAGCAGGGTAGGCAGAGGGAACCTAGTGTTAAGACACTCCGTTCCCCACTTTCTGCCGAATTCTGGAGGCATTGCGTGTTGAGTGGCAGAACTCAACGCCGCCCTTAACCTCGACACCAGAGCGAAGAAATGGAAATATAAATTTAAGTAAATATTTCATCTCCTCGAGTGGGGATCGAACCCACAACCAGTCGGTTTTGCAGTCACACCTCGTGCCGCTGCGCCACGACCGGCCTCAATAAACTATACATATATAGTTTATGTAAGAAGTGAAATATCAAGAATAATAAATACTTACGCGAAACTTTACAACTATTTAAATAAGCATAAGCTTTTCTCGATTTTACTAACAATTAGCGACCTGCCAGCAGCTTTCAACGCAAGTGTCAACGCTGAAATAAATTATAATATTTTTTAAGTGTATTTACGAAAAATGTATTAGTTATTTTATTATGGTTGCATTAAATTAATTGTAGTTTAGGACTTTTGGAATTTAATATACTTTTGCTCGAAATAAGAGAAAAAAATGTCTGGTTATTTCATATATGGGCGGTATAATAATATATATAATTAAATTTTTCATGTGTCTATTTCTGATCCGGCGGGAACTCTAAGATATAAAGGAGTCTCGTAGACTAGCCAGGACAAACAAAAAGACAGACAGACAAACATTTTAAAAAAATGTTGTTTTTTAGTATCGTTTGAATCACTTTATTAACTTAACTTAACTTAACTTAGCTTCATGCTTTATCCCTTGCGGGGTAGTCAGAGAGAACGGAGCGCCAAACGCTACGGTCTCTACATACCTCTTTCGCCTCGTCCACTGTCATCAACCTCTTCATACATGCCCTTCGGGGGGTCCTCATGCTTTTTACGTAACCTTCCTTCAGTATCTTTGATACTGTGTTTTCGAAGGTCATTCGAGGTCTCCCCCTACCTCTCTTACCGCTCACTTTTCCATCATAAATCTTTTTTGCCATTCTTTCATCACTCATTCGTTCGACTTGCCCAAACCAGCTGAGCACGTTCTTCTTCATTCTCACCGTGACATTCTCGCTAGTACCTGCCATTCTGTGTACCTCTTCATTGCGGATTCGATTAGCTAAGCTGACTCCGCATATCCTTCGAAGAGATCGCATCTCCATAGCATTCATCTTTCTTTCATTCTTTTCTTTATTAACTTGAAGGAACATAATTATGAACATTGAACATAGTTCAATTTAAAGTACGTAAATAGAAAGATCTAAAATGAATATTTCTTTATTTTTATATCACAATGTACCTA
The DNA here is from genome assembly GCA_013421005.1 of Heliconius erato x Heliconius himera. Lineage (NCBI taxonomy): Eukaryota > Metazoa > Arthropoda > Insecta > Lepidoptera > Nymphalidae > Heliconius > Heliconius erato x Heliconius himera. Next base: position 135,570 of record JAATLQ010014885.1, on the reverse strand, counting down.
TACTCGTATTCGTCGGGGTCGGTTGCTCATCTCACGGACACTTTATCAGCTATATTGTTATAAAAAACTATAATATAATCATTAATATATCTTATTCATAATATATGAAATATATGAAACATGAAACAAAGGTTTTTAAAATGACTAGAGGCACTTTTAATAAATAATATAAGCTTAATGAAATGAAAAATGAGGCTGCTAATTACGATGTATTGTCTGCACCGCACCTATAGAATATGATTGCAGTATTATTTAATATGAACAGTTCGAGATAAATGAGTGACGAAACGTCGGTATTGGGCCGCCCATACAAAACGATTTTTTACTTGTTTCATTATTTCCAATTAAAGACTCGGTGGCTAAAGTGTTATAATATACACGGTGACTGGTAGTTTGATAGAAAAATGGATCCAGCTTATAATGGAATGACCTTCTTCTTCTTTTCTAACTATTTTTCCCCAATTAATTACAATGTAAAGTAGTCGACAGCTTTTTGTAAGGAAATATATATATATATATTTTTTGGATATTAGTACTAGTAAATAATTTGTTTTTTTTTACAGTTTTCTCTGAATATTTTTTAAAAATTGCATATTTGTATAAATATAAGTAACAAACAATATATACTGTAGTATATAATATTCTATACATTAGATACATCTATTTAATGATCACAATTGCCCTTGTACAGACAGTATTTAATTATGATGAATATTTTAAAAGATTTAAATTGAAATTTTTATTTTTTATTGCTGTTTTGAATTACTAGCAAGAGTAGTTTTCGATTAACATACACGCTTAAAAAACGCATTAATATTTTTTTTTTTATTTTGAGAAATAATTACCATTACACTTCTTAGTACTTTAAAAGAGTGATAAAAACATTGCGAGTTTTCGCTTTCTACAACTTTACCTAGGGTCCATCGACATACTTATGTAGTTTCTATGGTAGAATTTAAAAACTGAAGACAGTGATATTTCACTATTTCCCGTATTAATTGTAATGTCATTTTTATATTTCCATAAATAATGAATTTGAGCGTCGAGAGCCGTGTCTGTATAAGTTGCAATTACACTTAAATACAAAAAATAAAGCCAAAAGATAAAACTGTGTAGCTAAAGAGAGCGAAGATGCGAGCGGAACATTAATATATAAGTAAATATACTTTGAAAAACTATTGTCATTGAGCAAGTGTATGTGTTTTATTGGAAAAGGTTATAAAACAGATACTTACCTTTATACGACATACTTACTGAGTAGAGAAGACTTTGAAAATTGTGGTTCATAAGGTTCAAAAAGGTCAAAAAGGGACAACCAACTTCACTCAGGAGCAAGCTGAGGTCGGTTTTGCCGTTAATAAATGAAAAGGCTTTACATAAATTAAATATAGGATTTTTAGGCGTAGATTTTATAAGAATATATCTCCTTTTTTATTTATTTTCTAGACTCTCTTCAATTTAACCGTTTTTAACTGACTATCAAAATAATTGTTAGATATAGAACCTGTCCCGGTGTCTATATCTAACAGTACAGTATATTTTTAAATGAAACTATTTTAACCGGATTAATCGCGTATATTTGGTATTATACATTTTTGTAAAACTATGTAAAACCTACAAAGTTCTATGGGTTACCAAAAATATACAAAAAAATGTACCTCTTAGACCAATAGTCAGCCAAATCAATACATCGACGTTTAAGCTGGCTCAACTTTCTCGACTGCGTGGCCACACAACATCTTATGTCAGGGATTCTTACCATTTCGTTAGCGGGCTGAAAGACCTTAAGCTAGCTAACAATGAAACCATGGTCAGTTTTGATGTCCAGTCGCTGTTCACCAGTATACTCATTGAGGACTGCATCAGAATTGTCAAGCGGAACCTAGAGGAAAACAATATCCCTATGGAATACCTTGAACTTTTAGAACATTGCCTCACATCTGGATATGTAATGTTCAATCAAGAATTCTATTTACAAATAGATGGCATTGCTATGGGTTCGCCTGTGTCCCCGATAATAGCAGATATATACATGGAGGACTTTGAGGAGATGGCTCTTAGCTCTACGCCTTGTCTACCTAGGATATAGAAGCCGTAACTAGATGACACTTTTACAATTTTACCTACGGACAATATCTATATATTCCTAAACAATCTCAATTCTATTAATAATAATATTCAATTCCCAATAAAATTACAGGCTAACCTTAGCTTTCCTCGATCGTTAGTCATAAGAAATCCCAATGGCACAATAGGATACGCAGTATATAGGAAACCCACGCACACCAATAGATACCTCAATGGTGAATCGCTCCACCACCCTACACAGTAATCTACCCTTGGTAAATCTTTGTTTCAGAGAGCCGACCACGCCACGAAGACCAACAAGCCACCCACCTAGTACCATATGTGAAGGGGGTTACAGACAGGATTGACAACATCTTAAGAAGAGCTTCCATAAAACTATATTCAAGCCTAACAAGAAAGTGATCCAATTCTTGTAACCAGTGAAAAGTAACATTCCCTTGCAGTGTGCAGGCGTATACAAACTAGATTGTGACTGTGGCTTAGTATACATCGGTCAAACAAAGAAAAGCATCGGTGTTAGGGTGAAGGACACATCTCCGATATTAAGACTGGGCATGTATCAAAGTCAGCTGTGTGTGAGCACACTGTTGATAAACCTAGCCATTATATAAGGTTGGATAAACTCCTAATCCTCGCTAAGGAAAACAGATATATTCCTAGAATGATCCGCGAGGCTATTGGAACACAAAAACATCCTAATTTAAATAGAGAAGACGGCTGGAAGCTTTCAAAAGAACACCTGTGATCCACTCATAAAATCTTTGAAGTCTCAAACCCACCATACCAGAGAGCAAGATACAGTTAGCTCATTCTGCAGGAATCCAGGGCAATGCGCGAGGAAATTAAGAAATCGTTGGCGGTAGTTTGCTATAATAATTATGTCAACTGACAGACAAATTCTACCTCAGTCTGCCCGTGACTACGGACTACTGCAAAGTGTTCGAAACGTCGGGTTTCCAAAAATGTATAATACCAAATAAACGCGATTAATCCGATTAAGATAATTTTATTTAAAATGTGTAATAATCGTGAAAACCAAAGAACTTAGTACATTATATTATTCAGAAACTATATTTATGAATAATTTTTAATCCATATTATTCTGATTATTAAATATAATCATTAAATTAAGTTTTTTATCGCAGTTTGTACATTTAGAGAGAGAATTTTTCATATATATTTTTTTTACTTTTTAATGCTTATACTAACAACATTTTAGTCAAATTCATTTCTATAAGATTGTTGTTCATTTATCTTCTTAACCACGTATTAGGTTTTAGTTGACAACACCCACGCACAATCGAAGTTTAATCAAACGAAATCGAACTTTTTTCCAATATATAGTATATATTGGCTGCTTAATAAAAATAAAATTGGAGAGGCAATTTAATCACTATTTGCTTGATCATATTTACTAGAAACAAACGCTATCGCAACGAAACAAACATGGACTCTATTTACAATCATCCAACGTACTTTAATAGGTAATCGTTACTCTCCACAATACTAATTAGCTCCATGATTGATGTCGTGTTTGAATGACAATATCTTTTTAACTAAACATGTAAACATTACATGTCATTTAGGAAAACAATCAGCTTGTACGGGAGCTGATAAGCTATCTAAGCCTCATTCTTTATTAGGCAAACGGAACGGTACGTGATATTAAGTACCTAAACTAAACAGATTAAGCTACTAAGCCTGTAAACTGTAAACGCGACAGGTTGTGGGTTCAATTCCCACTCGAGGAATTACTTATTTAATATTTTCACAGAGGAATTACTTATAGGAGGAGGAATTACTTATTTAATATTTTTTTGCAGAGGTAAAGTGCGGCGGTCGGTACGGCGACAAAATACGCAATTCCTTCTGAAATTGGCAAAAAATGAGGAATAAATTAGATACATACAACCAACTGTACTAACTAACTTACATAAGTTATTTTCTTATAAGAATCGTGGCGAAGACTTTTCTATTTTCTACCTTTGCCTTGACAATAATTTTGACTTAAAAGGCTATATACCGCTTACTGTTACGAGTCTAATAATGTTTAAGAAGTGAAGCTCTGTAAATGTGTAATAACTTTATTATTACTTATATATAATAACTTTATAATTACAATATAAACATAACATTAGTGTACGAGGTCAGTGCAAAATTCAAATAGGTATTTTCATTAATTTGTTTTGCTTTGAAGTGTTATTTGAAAGTTCAATTCTCTCCTTACTCAGAATTTCATTGAAAACTTTTTTTTAGCGTCACGCTGTATTCCGCACACAGTGGGACCCTACACAGGATAGAAGGAACCTAGAGTATGAAGATACTTCGTTTACCATTTTTCGCCGAATTCTGAAGGCATTGCGTGTTGAGTGGCGGAACTCAATGAATGATAAGGAAAGATTTAATATTTAATTTCCTCATGTGGGAATCAAAGCCACAGACTTTCTAGTTTACAGTCATACTTTGTAGTCCTGAGCCACGACTGCCCTCAATATAGAACTTTGTTAAACATTAATGGGTAGTTTACAGATAAGCAATTATGGTACTTTTCAATATCCACATTTTCAATAGCAGAACTTGAAACCTATGTATCTAGTACATGCTGGTACGCTTTGTTTAACGTAACTACAAAATTAAAACATTGTTAGTATCATAAAATCACTTGTTAATAAATCCTTTTAAGGCATCTTGTGTAAATATATGGACAAGAATTTTTATTGTGAGTTCTATTGTCCTTACTATAAGTATAAATTAAATCTAATACAAGAATGAATTAATTGTACGACAGTGATCTGATAAACAGAAGTCAATTAGAAGCAAATTTAATGGATTTAAAATGATCAAATGAAACAGCAAATAAAGGCGTTATCTACGCTAACTTCATCTCAAAGTTTTAGATTTTATCTAATTCACTAAATCAATCGATTTCGATACCTACCTATTTGCGTAAACAAAGCTAAATTTGAGTTTAATTTACCCTTTACCTAGCGTAATGTTGTTGGCAAAGCGAGCCTAGTGAAGAGACACTACTTTCTTCACTTTCCTCGCGAATAATTGAAATTGTGTGTTGAGTGACGAAACTCAATGCCGCTTTTTGCCTTGCCAGAGAGAGGAAGTAGAAATAATTTATTACTCCGAGTGAGGATCGAGCACACACCATCCCATTTAAAGTCTGACGCTGTCCCACTTCGCCACGACGATTTCCGTGACTGCTTTCAAATTAATCAAATCGGACTAATCGATTGGGACACGATTACTTAGGTATCTATTTGTGATAGGCTTGACAGGTTGCTATGCAAAACTCTGATTGCATTTGAATATTTTATGAAAGTTTATATAAATAGACTCTCTATTTCCTATTTAATACGTTTTCTGGTACGTACTATATATTTTTTCTATACTTATTTTGGATAGAAATCTGAAGCTCGTTTATTCGATATAATTTTATAATTGTTTTTTTTTTTAAGAAACAATAAAATAATGCGCAAAGCTGCTATCTTATCATACAACGCGATATGTGTTTGTAGATAAGTTTTAAATATTATAAAATAATAAGAAACAACGTAAGTATTTTTTACTAAGGCATCTAAGCTCTAAGGAAAATTCCAGTGAATGATGTGCTGTATTTACTCTTTAAGTAATGTTAATTAGATTCCGAAGCATCCGCGGCTTGAATAGATAAACGTCGAAGAAGTTACGATGTAGGTCGCTCCCGTCACGCACGCACGCCTGTAAAGAGACTTGTGTACCACTAAGTGTTACGGTGTATTAGTATTGTTCTTGCTAGTCCTCCTTTGTACGTCCCATAATAATAGCTCTAACAAACTCATCGAACTTAATACAAGAAGCCTTGTTGCTGCGATGCCTTTCAATGTTTGTGTTGTAATCGTAAATTTCTATTATAATTTACTAATATTTATATATTGTACTAGCGACCAGCTCGCGGTTTCGTCCGCTTAAATTTGTGACTTATTTGTACAGGGAATTTGTTAACGTTCCTGTTTTAATAAATAATGTATTAAGATTTCAATGAGTGATGAGAGAATGGCAAAAAAAATATGATGGAAAAGTGAGTGGTAAGAGAGATAAGCGGAGATCTCGGTCGACCTTCGAAAACGCAGAATTAAAGATACAGTAGAAATATCACGTAAAAAGCATAAGGACCCCCCGGAGGGCATGTATAAAGAGATTGAGGACAGTGGACGAGGCGAAAGAGATATGTAGAGACCGTAGCGTTTGGCGCTCTGTTCTCTCTAACTACTCAGCTAGGAATAAAGCGTGAAGATAAGTAAGTAGGTAAGAAACCTTCGTGATTTAACAGAAAAAAATTATATAAACTATCGTTTTTTTTTGTCTATCTATAATTTAAGATAATAATCACTATCAAACAATCAGTTGATGATATGATTCTGGAAACTGGATTAAATTAAAAATTAACTAAAATCTAACTATTAGGAAATTGTACACAACCATCTTATTTTTTGTTTCAATATTTATATTTAAATAATAAATAAAAACTTTCTGGTATAGTATTAAGTAGTTACAGTTTCCATAATACGTACAACCAGTAATTGACCCAATTAACTGACAATATGGCCTTGTTCGAAATGATACGTGGTTTTAATTATGGGTAATCTTTCTCATAACTGTACGCTACTGGAAACTCTACAATTTTTAGAACATTTAAATGTAAGAGTTACTCTACTATGTTCACAGAGCGTAGATTTTTTTTGTATTCGTATTATATTATGTAAAAATATATTTTTACTTTTGTATATACTCGTATAAATATAAGATATTATTATTTGTGTTATATTTCACTTTATATTAAGTTTGTAAATAAAATTAAGACACTCCGTTCTCCACTTTCTGCCGAATTTTTGAGGCATTGCGTGTAGAGTGGCAGAACTCAATGCCGCACTTTGCCTCGACACCAGAGCGGAAAAATGGAAATATAATTTTAAATAAATATTTCATCTCTTCGAGTGGGGATCGAACCCACAACCAGTCGGGTTTATAATCACACTTTGTGCCCCTGCACCACGACTGGCATCAAATTTCTCTTATCAAAATACAATATATTAGTAGCCCGTAACTTTGTTTGTATGGACTTCATGTCATCTGCTACGCTTCATCCATATACCACCCATCACTGTACTTGCAGCAGGTAGAAGGCAAAGATAACTTAGAATCAAGACTCTTTGTTTTCCACTAAAACTCGAGTCACTTCATATTGAGTTACAACTCATCCATGCTTTGTGTTACAAGAGTAGAGAAATAAAAACAATAACCCCCAGTAAATATCAAATTTATAATTATAGCAATTACAGTGAAACGTTGTATATACAACAGCCTATATTATTTTTAATATTTTTTAATTTAGCTGGGCTATCATGCTTCTCCGTCAAATATTCCAGATTTTAAAATTTTATATGTCAATGGAATATGTTTTTCCTTTTGAATATTTTTTGGTAAGGAAACATTTCATTATTTCTTATAATTTAAATGGATCATTACGTACACAAAAAGTTTCATTCAAATCCATCTACTAGTTTAGATGTGATAGTACAAACAGGCAAACAAATAAACAAACAAACATACAAATACAAACAGACAGATAGAAATTTTGAATATCATAGATCCTTGAATAATTTTTGTTACAATTTTTTTTCTGTTAAAATGTAATTAATACACACATTTTCTATGGTTTAATATAGTATACAATTAGATGTTTATGCTTTATGCAGGTACTAGATACTCAAACATCGGATAAACGTTGCGCTTCATGTTATCCTTTTGTACTCTTTAAAATTTATATATAAGTTATTATAATATCTCTAAAAACTTAAATAAAAATTATTATAACATTAGGTAAACAGAAAAATATTATAAAAAAAGATTTTTTTTATTAAAATAATCTATGCAATAGAGATTCGCAGAAGTCAATTTATTTATTATTTGTTCGTCTGAAAATAATATTTTAACACGCGTGAGATAATTTAGAAAATTAAATATGCTTCGAACGTGCTTGACATCGTAACACGAGTCGCACGGCTGTGCTTCATTGGGTACATCTACTGATTAACAGAACAATCTAATTGAATTTCTAATTCTTCTCCCGTAAAACTTTTCCACGAGATTGAGATTCATAATGAATCGATCTTGAAGTAAGCAAAGTGAACTATTAATTAAACATTCAAATCGAAGCTTTGCCTAAAAGAAACAAATTATTGTCACTACTGATTTTTTTAAGGACTTATTAGAGTAGGTATGTTTAATTGTTAATATTTATATCCTGTTTACTTTACTGGGTGTTGTATGCTATATTGCATGTGTATCACTTAAACTACCTAATAAAAGTAAAGGTTACTGTAATTTCGATTTTTTTTTGTAGCGATTATAGTAGATGAAATAATTGTCAATAATTAGCAAACTGCTCGAACTTTGCACGGATACACTATGGAGCTATATAATCGGGAAGTAACACAGAATTTTTTTGTCTTTTTTTTGTATCAGCTTCACGCTGTATCCCGCACACAGCAGGGTAGGCAGAGGGAACCTAGTGTTAAGTAACTCCGTTCCCCACTTTCTGCCGAATTCTGGACGCATTGCGTGTTGAGTGGCAGAACTCAACGCCGCGTTTAACCTCGACACCAGAGCAAAGAAACGGAAATACAAATTTAAGTAAATATTTCATCTCCTCGAGTGGGGATCGAACCCACGACAAGTCATACCTTTACAGTCATACCTCGTGCCACTGCGCCACGACTGGCCTCAAGTAGGTAGTAGGTAGTTGAATTGTTAATATATATATCCTGATTACTTTCCTGGGTGTTGTATGTTGTATAGTATATGTATCAATAAAACTATCTAATAAAAGCCACGACTGGTCTCAAAACAATGTAATAAAATAAAAATATTTGTTTAATTTGATTTAAAAACAATGTTGATAGATACATAATAGACAAAATCTGCCCAAAAGATGTAGTTTCTTCGCGTGTGAAAACTATTGATCTTACAATAAAAAATATAATAAATATAATAGGTATGACGTGTCTCACTAACAAGGAGTTATTTATGAAACTTCACAAAAAGTTCTTCAGAACATTTATAAAAAAATGTAAAGTATGCTTTGCGCTTTTATGTTAAGGCGTGACTAGACGTTGTTTTGGGACATAATTTACAATGCAGTATTAATTCCGCGGACGTCAATGAAATCTTCGTGTGTGGTCAAATGGACGATTGATTTTTAGAATCACAGTTAACAATGATTTAGTGAACCTGTCCACGTCATCACTTGCGTCATTGTGTCAAAAAAAGGAATACAATAAGATATTTGTGGCCCAACGCGATATAAATATAACATCAAACAAACGACTTAACTAGAAAATTAAAATAGTTACACTGTCCTACAGTGGCGTAGCTAGGGTATTTGCTGCCTGGTGCGGCTTAGGACTTGATGCCCTTTAAAATGGTCAAAATAATTTCAGATTTCAAAACACAGTAGAGTAAATATATAATTTTTTATTGCTTCAAAACTATAACAACTATATATTAGTTATAATGGGGGTATAATGGTGTGTCAAGTGGCGACGAACGCGGCGTTGGAGACCGCCACCCAACACGCCATGTCCGGAACGACGGGAGGTGGAGGACGGAGCTACAAATAGCTACGTGGAATGTAAGAGGAATGAATTATTAGATGTGATGGATGATAGAGATTTGGATGTCGTCTACGTGACTAAGACCTAGCGGAAGGACAATAACACTACCGATTTACCGGGCAGTCGGGTCGCTTTCTGGGCCGGCGTACCAGAAAGCGAGCGGGGCTGTCAAGGTGTAGGTGTGTAATTGTCCTCTCGATTGGTTAGTGCAACGGTTGAATACAAGGCGATCCACCCGGGACTGCTTTGGATTCGCTTTAAGCTGGGGATAACAAGAGTATTCTTGTTAGTGGCGTATACGCCAGTATCGTCAGCTCCATTAGGCGATCTCGAGGAGTTGAGTTTTGGGAGAGTGTCAGGGTGCGTTAGAGGGAATGAAAAATTAATAATATGTGGCGATTTGAACGGATGAATCGGAACTGCGCGAAGCGGTTACGGGGGAGTGCTAGGTCAGTATGGTGACAAAAGAATAAAGGAGGCTGGAAAGCTTATATTGGAAATTTGCAAGAAAAGGAATTTGTTTGTGGCAAACACGACGTTTGAACACAAATAAATTCACATGTATACATTTGAGCGAGCAGAAGGGAAAAGTATGATTGATTTATTCCTAGTGGATCAGCGTATTCAAAGCCAAGTTATAGACACGCGAGTGTTTAGGAATTCTGAGCTGGGAACAGACCATTATCTAGTCGTTGCTAGAATAAGGGGTCTGTTTGCAGGTTGGCGCAACTACACAAGGTGTCCAAACTTGGAGTCGAATTATCGCATAAGAAA
>JAATLQ010014885.1:95248-110702 GCA_013421005.1 Heliconius erato x Heliconius himera | reverse complement strand
GCCACAAAGAATGCGTACCATCCCAAGAAATGTACGAATGCGGCTGTTGCGTCTTGAGGTTCCAGGCCTCGTATGTAAGAGCGCGGTACTCGCCGAGGAATGTCTGGTTCGTCCTGAATTACTTCCCAATGTTTCCGTCTCGGAGGTGCAGAGAGCCACGTGGGTATAGACTCTGCGTTTTCGACTATTTTCTCAGCCCATACAGCGAACGAGCCCGGTCGAGGCGCCGGCATTGCGGGCGGTGGGGGAATGTATACTTGTTCTATAGTGTATTCCGTATCACGTCTTCTTGGTGCTACTCTATCTATTATCGATATGGGTTTCACGTACTCTTCGTCACTGTCCAATTCATTGCGGGTCATCGGTGAGTAATTTGAACTGACATCCGATATAGAATCGTCATCGTAAAAGTGTTTTTCAGAGTTTCTCGGTGAGAATTGAATTAAGTCGCTGTTTATTTGTTCTCTGTACTCTATAGATTTTCGTGGGAGTGATGATGATTGACGTTTTAGCATTGATTCGTAGATTGGTTCACTCTCGTCACTCTTGTTTGTTTTTGCTAAGTCTTCGTTCGAAACATTTTCATTTTGCAAATCTGGATTTGTAATACCCCACGGGTATTTACGCCCACTTATTTTTTCTCGAGCAAATCGTCTGTACATCGTAGCAGTACTAGCCATTCGTAATGAAGCTCCTATTAAGCTGACTGCTTGTATGTTAACTGTAAATAAAGAAAAATATTTTTTATTATTAAAATCGATTTGACACCAGTGCATCGTGTGTTACGATGGTTTGATGGTCGTGAATTACCTATCTGGGAATTATGTGAAGATATTCAATTCGATTTCGGAAACGGAAAATTTTATTATATTAATTTATTTGCATTTAACTACTGCTGATAGTGTTCTTTTTTTAAATAAATATTTTGTTTATTTTAAAAAGGTTTATTGAAATATTATAATAATCTCAAATATATATACTTTATAAGAGTTATTAGAAATGAATATCATTATTTATTAGCGTTTTATAATATGGAACATAATATAATAATAAAAAAAGATTATTACAACAATTAATTTATTATTATACCAATTAAGTTATGTAAGTGTAAGTTTAATATTAAACCAAATATATCGTTATAGTAAAGTACCCAACAGTTATAGATATATAAACATGCGTAACACGTACTCTTATCAAACGCAGGGTTCGCGTAGCGTGCCATCATGTCTAGGATATTGATAATAGCCAGCGGCGCACAATGCAAAAAGGCCTGTAGGAATAAATAGAGTTCCATGGAAGAAGGCGCTCGGGCCCGCGAGATAGCTTCTCGCGTCCTAGCCTCATCGTGGTCTCGGGACGCGTACACTGCTTCTATCCACCAGAATATTAAATAGGAGTATCTGTAACGTAAATTAAATGGTTGGCGAGAATCGCTACAAACAAATACGTACAAATGCGTTTGAATTCTGAGAGTACCTAACGTGAGAATCGCAGATTTTTAAATAAATAATAAAATATTTAAATACCACACCATATAATAATGTGTATGCCTGTTTTTATACATGGATAGGTATAGTGTACCTACTTAATTATAGGTTACTATACGTTTGCTTAAACTTACCTTCCTATAGCAAAAATCGGAAAAAATACTGTTCGTAAGATTTCTTCTAAGATCCATTTAATATCATTATTTTTTAACGTTACAGTAAACGCAGATTCTTCTGTTTGTAAACCAGGTGGGGGTGACGCTAAAGTAAAAAGTAGTGCCAATAGTGCCGGGAGCACCAATATGATACAGCAGAAAGTTCCCAGCCTATAAATAATAAAATAATAGTTAGGTACTTAAACAAAATACTGTTTATAATAAAATCATATAAAAAGTACGTTAAGATCGACCACTGTCACCGCAAATCAATATACATCGTTTTTTAACTTCATACTTTATCCAGCTTATAGCAGAGTAGGCAAACTCATTACATTACATAAAACCTATTAGAGTGTTAAGACACTCAGTTCTCCATATTTTGCAGAATTCTCGAGGCATTGCGTTAAGCGGCAAAACTAAAAGCCGCGTTTTGCCTTGTTATCTAGAGCGAAGAAATTATAATATCAAGTAAATAGATTTCCCCTAGTGGGAATACAACCCACAACCTCCGTGTTTAGAGTCACACGCTTGTGCCACAGCGCCTACGACGGCCTAAAATCTTAATTCTAATATTATATTATAAAATTATTTTCTATGTAGTAAATATAAAAAAATTTGAAAACCACATAGTTTGATACTTCGTCGCGGTTAAATATTAAAGATAAAGTTTAGGCATACTTACGTAGAATGCTATATTATTTATTATACAATTGAGCTCTTTTCTCTTTCTAATAAATATCTATTAACTCTAGACCAGCCATCAAGCTGAGACGGTATTTAAAAACAAGAATTTAAACTCACATTCGCTTAATTTGAATTATAATATTTATATGTTATTTATTTTTATATTATATATTTAATATATTTTTAGTATTAAATAATATGTACTTACACTTTCTCACCATTATGAAAATTTTGAAAAATTATTGAAATATCGAAACAAATAACGATTAAGTAAATAATCAACCCTCCACATGATGGTAACACTCGGTGAACAAGCAATGACTGCCAGGCGGGAAGCTTCCATCCTAAAATTTCTCCTGATATCTCACTGTCCAATTCACATACTACCATATTGAACCCCGATCTTCATAGTCATCCACCATGATAGATGACCTGATTTTAAAACCAAAAACCACCGAACTTATAACTTATGTATAGAATTTCTCTACTTTATAAATACAAAAAAAAGTATTCATAAGACAAATGAGTAATGCTAAATGCATTATACCCAAACCTATAGATAATGCTTGATAAGATAAAATTGTTGAATCAACTGATAACTCTTGTCCTGCTATATTGTAAGGTAATGGTCTGTACTGACTTTATTCGGTTTTAAATTTGTTTTTATAAGAATTTTTATTACTTAAAACATCTTTTTGTCCGCTATTACATTGTTAGTATTAAAGTATGTTATGTATATTCTCGTAATTCTATCGTAGTCTATCCATAATATGTATATTTATTGTGCCGGCTTAATGATATCAAATGGCCCAATGACATTATCATCAATATCAATATATGCAATTTATTATCTTTTAAAACTAGATATTGAATTACCTTTGAAATTATTGCATATATCAGTATTTTATATGAAAACTGAAAAAGGGAAATTATACTTTCTTTTATTTTTCGATAAAATATTATTATACGCATTGAATTATAAAAAGTCAATAAACAAAATCTTTTATCATTTTTACCTAGCACTATATATAGTATTACACTAGTTAAAATAAAAACAATTGTGATTGACTTAAATTTAAACATTTCATCTTATGCACATCTCTATCTATGATATTTATATATTCAATAAATATTTGCATTATTATAAGCCCAAATATTAGCTAAGGTAGGTATACGCAGAAAGGAGAATGAAACTTTTGGGCCGTCACGTAAAGAATTGAGATGTGATCTAAAAAATTAAAATTTTTTTTTTATTTTTAGAATAGCAAATAATAAATTAATTGACAATCTGGAAGTGGAGAAAAATGAAAAAAATAAGATTTAAATCCTTAATCAATTAAAATCAATCATATATTAAGTCAGAGATGTGACAGCTGATTGACAATCACACCTTGTCTAATGATTTTTTGCATTTTTGCATCTGTTTGTCATCGCAAAATCAGGTCATTAAATAAAAAACATAAAAAAAAAACATTTGCTTCTGTCATTACGTTCGTGTCATAACGCATCGACATTTAGAATGTTTTCCCGTTTGTTTGATATTTTCAACGACTACTGTTTTGTTTTTCTCGAATTTCGACTCTGACTACTTTGTACGACCCTCGCTTCCTCACTGGACTCTGAAATCTTTTGGATCTTACGACCGCCACGCTATGGATATGAATCGCTGTGTGAATTGTGGGATAGCCAATGGACACTGCAATACCCTAGTCAGACGACCTTTAGACGATGAAAACCACCACAACCTGGTTACTTAGAGGTGTGATATAATCCCGACATATAAGCAGGAAAATATATTTCTGTTACATTTTAGTTGACAGCTTTCGTAGAGGAAGGGAAGCTATTGATATGAAATACTGCAATTGTATTGTAGGAAGACGAATGGTAGGCTGCTGTGCTCATGTTATGAGTATTATTAAGAAGAATAAAATATTCATTAAAATGTGTTTTATTTATAAATAATAAACATTAATGCTTAAATAACTCAGTGATCACATATTTTATAGAAGTTGATATTCAAGAAATTGGTCTGCGAACTTAACCTCACTTTTATCAAATCTCTAATAACTCAGCTCTCAGATTGCCAAAATTTATATAGTTTTCAAGGAGGGAATGATGTACCTAAATCTATTAAATCATACCATTTTCATATCTTTACATTCTGGGCCCAAAAATGTATGGAATAGTTTCAGTCTCCTTTAAAACTATAAAATTGTACTTCTGTTCTACAGAAGTGATCTATGCTTTGATAGATTTTGTGTTTGATAAGATTTAACAAGCATCAAACCATAGATTAGTCACTGTCAAGTGTCAACTTATTTTGACACATGATAATAAATATGTTTGAGGTTAGATTTATTTTTTAAAATTTGCTTATAAATTATACATGAAATTAAAAATAATCTGTATCTCATAAATGCTTATAATGTTTAAAAGTATTATGTTGCGAACGTTGACTTGTAGGCAAAATAATAAATGGTTAAAATATTTTCCTAACATATCAAAATCTGTTGACAAACAATTACATTGTGGACAGTGTTTCCGCAGGCCAAGAGGACCACCTAAGGCAATAAATCAAGCTTCACCAGCAATTACAAGCAAATATCAAGTTATAACGGAAACAAATGCTTCCATAATAGAACATACCGCTGATGAAGTTTTTATAGATGAAAAATATCCTATATTGAGTGACGAGTTTGATGGAATAAATCTAGAACGTAAGATGATATATTTATTGTAAACAACAGCATTTGTCTGCTACTTTCCGAGACTGCAATTTTGTTTTTGGTAATGGATATTTTAGCCTCTTAGAAGAAAAAAACATTGGATAAACATTATATCCACAATAATATAAAAAATGTTGTTAAATTAAAATTTTATATTACATAAAGAATTCATATATTTTACACATATTTTATATTCACAGGAGGTCAAAATGGTGTTTTTGAAATTGAAGATCTTGTAGATTTACTCCAAAGAGAGAACTCAAAAAATATATTTGTAGCTACTGTATCAAAGGACATAAACTATGTAGAATATATTTGTGTAGTTAGTGCCAGAAGTAACAGACACCTTTTGGCTTTAGCAGAGTTTGTAAGAAAAGTATACAAAAGAAAGTGTCATAAGAATGATCATATTCCTAGAATAGAAGGGAAAAAATCAGATGAATGGATGGCTTTAGACTTAGGTAACACTATTGTTCTTGCAATGTTTAGTTATCTTTATAATTATATGGATAATTATATGTGTTGAGTGGTGGAAATCATTGCCACACTTTCACTTACCAGAACAAGGAAATAAAAATATTAAATATTTTATTCCCCTGAGTTGAAATCAAACCCACAACTATCACTTTTAAGGCAGTATACCCTTGAGCCACAACTGCCTCAATTGATCTTGATTATTTTATTTTAATTAATGTGTTTCCAGGTAACATTGCACTCCACATATTTTCCGACAAAACACGCAAGGTATATGATTTGGAAACTTTGTGGGCTGTTGGACCAGAATATGATGAAAAGGCTAATAACAAAAGTGATGTTGTAGATATGTTGGAAAATTATAGCTCTTATCTGAAAGATCTAAAACCATTAGATTAAAATTAGAAACCTCCATTGCTAATTAGTTCTATTAAATAATTGTTCACTCTAAAAATATGAATTTCATTATTTTACCTGCTATTTACCTTTTAAAAAAATCATGAGGCCCTTGTGGTGCAGTAGGATGGAGATAACTATAAACACAATAGTTGTGGGTTGAATTTCTACTCAGGGACTTACATTTAATTCCCTGCTCTAGTGACAAAAGTGTGGTGTTAAGTTCCTCCACTCAATAATGCAATGACTTTGTTAAGGACAAGGAGAAAATGTATGTAAAATGTAACTTTTGCTGTCTACTGTAGTTGGAGTTAAATAAGCTTAGCAATTGAAAGTCTCATATAAAATGTTTATTTTTGCTTAATTAATTACATTACTGATACATAAAGTATGGACTGCATAACTTAATCACAAGTGTTAATTGCTTTAAATAGTTCAACTTATTCAATTCCTATGTTTTGTATAATATAATTACAAATATTTTATTTTCACATGAAAATTTCAAATGTACAATATAAGAATGACTGATAAATGAAGTTTATTCTTATTTGATTACAAAATAATTTGGCATAATTTTATACACAACTATGTCGGGCCCTAAATGCATTAATAGTTAATAATAAAATTATTTAAAAATTTGATGACTAACACATTCATACCACAATCACAATATTCTTAATTCAGTCAAATTCACATTCTAATTTTATCCTAAATTAACACTAAGCATCATAATTTTGGAAGCAAGCTATTTATTTAGTGCTTCTAAATAGATAAAATAAAATGAACTGGAAGCCAATATCTTATGATATTATAAAACATAAATAATGTATATCAATTAAGTAGCAAATCAGTTTTATGGATATAATACAAAAAAATATTGGACCTCATTTAGTAAGTCTTTCTTTTTAAGAACTATCATTAGTATAAAACTTATGAGATTGAATATAATGACCGTCCATAGTCCGTTACAATTCCCAGGCTTTTGTGCACTTTCAATTTATATAATCATTATACAATTATATCTACATTTATTACACAGCAAAAATGTTATTAAAATTACTATACCAATTTGTATAGATATTTTCAATGTTTCAAATATGATATTTGGCAGTTCAAATCACATTTTTTGCTATATTAAACTTTCAGAATTATTGAATCTAGCATCATAGTATGTCAAATTGGTGGAATCTTATGGAAAGAATACATGCAGATTTATTGATATCAGTTTTGTTAAGTTAAAAGTTAAGATAATATGGCAACACTACGCCTCACTCCACCACCAGAATTGACATTGTCTAAGCTAGACCATTTTTTAATACCATTCTTAACAACTTCAGCAGATATTTTATCCTCCATTACTCTTGACATTGCCTCTAATTTTTGTGCTCTTTCCTTGCTAAGTGGCTCACTAGGGAATGCTAAATCATTTGCTTCAGCAAGTGTACGTAAGTCAAAGTAATATTTAGCATATACACTAGATGGAACATTGATATTAAACTGTAACATTTCTAAAAATTGACGCTCTAATTCATTCATATCTTCCACTGTGATATCCTTCAATATTTGGCAGTAATCAACATTCCAGACTGCTTGGTCATCCCAGACTTTGCTTGCAAGTAAAATTGCACCCAAAACAATTCTTTTCCAATTAGAGGGTGCAATATCTAATTCTGCACATATTAGTAGCCTTTCCAAGTATACTAAAGTTATAATAGCACACTCTGCTGTTAGCTGCGCTGCATTAAACAATGTTCTAACAAATTTATATATTTGTTTATGTTCAGGATTATATTTATCATAATCATCACTTACTCCTTCCTTACTTAAAGGATGAAGTTTTTCATCAAATATATCTAGCCGTCTCTCTGATGTTCTATTTTTTATATGATAATATATTGCAAGTGCAACACATTTCACTGTATTCTTTAAATTTGGCTGAGACACAGTACTATCATCTAAGTATATTGTAGAACAGGAACTGCTTTTCTTTAATTTATTATCTGCAATTTGATGTTGACTACGTTTTCTTGTGATTCCATTTTCAATTGACGCTTTGGACCTTTCCATAAAAATTGTTCCTGCAATTGGATCTTGAGATGGATCAATATCACCATCGTCCGGTTCTCGTTCACTAATATGTTGAATATTATTGGAGCTTACTTCTCCTTCAGGAAGGTAGTCTTCAAGCTTAACAATATCCTTCCTGATTGGCGAAGGACTTCGGTAACAACAGCAACTATTTTGGTTACCCATTATTAAGCAATTTGGCGAACGTTATAGATAATAACACATTATCATTCTAGAAGCACGCCTTATATACACATAAATAGAGTGCGGGCTAACCGCTAATGTGACTTATAAAGTCCATAGTATCTGAAACAAAAGGAATGAATATACAAATTATATGCTAATAATTAATCAATAAATTCTTTACTACATGATAAATATTTAAAATACACCGTACCTTAACATTATAAAGTCACATCAGCAGATTTATTTTAAAAATTATAAAAGAAATCGAAAAGAGTTCATTTTTAACAATGACAGGTGCAGCTCGCTGACTACCAAGCGATTAGCGAACGTCATTAGAGTTAATATAGATAACAAAAAAGACAAACTACTATTATTCTTATTTTTTTATTGAAAAGTAAAAAGTTACCTATATATAAATAATATGACAATTTTTATTATGTACGGTATGTCTTGTTATATAACATAAATTAATAGATTTGTTTTCATTGTAAATGAGGTTTTTTTATTTCAATAATTTGTGCAGATTTATTATATTTGTAAATAGCCATATAGAATTTACCGTGCTATATTTTTTTATATTTAATCTGCTAAATATCACGCCTATTTTGTTATCTGTGTGTCATTAAATTTCAATATGTCTACCATTTGACTGTAGTATTGCATTTCATGGATAGTGTTTTGCAAGTTTAGTTTGTTAACTAGTTGTTTATTGTGTTATAAATTACGTCCATATTCGTATTTTCTAATATATTATAATATTATTTGGGTTTTATAAAGAGATACTTTCACAATTATGCGTCGTAAAAGTGAACGCACCGCCACTAAGAAAAAGTCTTCTCCAGACAAAAAGGAAAAAGTTGAAAAAGCAAAGCGCAGAGGAACACGTCGGACTCGCAAACATTCTTCATCATCAGAAAGTGGGTCTGCTGAAGATAATACTCCTAAAGAAACTGGCGAGGTTAGCCAAAAGGAAGCGATCCCGCCAAAATCTGTCAAAGAGGACAGTCCCGAAGAATCTCAGGAGCAAGTTTGGCATGTTAAAGCAACAGAAACTTCAGGTGATGTTGGTGAAATCCAAAAGTTAAAAATTTGTCTTGCTCGTCCGCCTTCAACTCCGGAAAGGGCAGACAGGTCACCTAGAAGTAAAAGAAAGCATTCTCGTGCTACTAGTTCTAGTGACACTCAAAGTGTTGAGGGAGAGGAAAAAAAGAAATCAAAACATCGTTCGAAACGATTGACAGAATCAAAAGAAGCACCAGAAACGAGTAAGGAGGATCATGATGAAGTAGAAGTTCAGCCACCAGCTTCCTCAGCAGTTGAACCCGAGTCTACTAATACTACTACTGAAGCTGAGAGCACTGAGCCGAATAAAGTAGTAACAGACGAGACACCCATGTCAACTACTAATGAAGAAAACAAAAATGAGAAAGTAGAATCAACTGAATCGACAGAGAGTGAGGTGAGCCATGAGAATGTACCAAAAGCTAATGAGGAAGAAAAACAATCAGATAATAATAAACAAGAAAAGCCATCTGATGCTGACACAACTGTTGTTTCACCAAAGCCAGTTGAAGATTGTGACGAAGCTGTAAGTTCATCCCCAAAAAAAAGAAGTCCAGAGAGAAAAAGAAGCCTATCAGCTGAAAAGTCGGAAATTTTAGAATTACATGCTGAAGATAGTAGATGTGAATCATCAGAAATTAGTATGACTGAATCTCAGGAAACTGAATCCAAATCAGGATTAGATCAGGAAAAAGATAATAGCATTACATTGGCAAGTGGTGACCAGGTAAGTAATAATGAGAATTCAAATGAAATTTCAGGGAACCCAGAGTCTAATAGTGAAGACACAGTAACTACTAATCAAAATGATGTTGTAGAGAGCACTCAAGTAAGTGTACAATCTGAAAAAGAAACAACTAATTCTACAGATTTAGTCAAAGAAGAGGCCAGTAAGGACAATGAGAAGATAAATGAAGACAAAAAAGTTGATGTTGATAATAAACCAAATACTGAAACTAATAATGAGCAAGGAACACCAATAGTTATCAATAGAAAAAGAAGATGGGGATCTCGACCTAGCAAATTATCAACTCAAAAATCTATAACCATTTCCACTGATGTTCTTAAAGAAATAATACCAGATGTAAAACCTGCAGAGTTTGATGAGGTAATTGAGGAAAAAAAACATAAGCGAGTAGAAATGCATGAAAGAATTGACAGACCTGTATTGCCTAAAATAATTATTGATAATACAGAGCATATTGAAGTTAATAACAAAGATCAAAAAACAGAAACTGGAGATAAAGAAAATGTAAAGCTAAAAGAAACAAACCTTGCATCTACAAGAAAGATTTCAATTGTTAAAGACAATGATAGTATTATAACTAGGCCACCCAGTCCCCCAAGGCACAAACAATCAAGCATTCTATACATAACCAATTTGGTGAGGCCATTTACATTGCCTCAACTAAAAAACTTATTACAAAGAACTGGCAGATTAGTGGAAAATGGTTTTTGGATTGACAGGATCAAATCCAAATGTTTCGTCAAGTATGAACGAGAAGAGTGAGTATTTTTATTATAATTATTTTGTTAGTTAGTGTTATTCTGCCAAATTTTCTAAACATGTTGCAAGTTGAGTGGTGAAACTTAACAACACACTGTTGTCTTATAGAAATGGGAAATGAAATTAATTTATACCCTTGACTGATAAACGAACCTGCTGCACCATGGTGGTCTTATTAAACTTATTACTATGTAATTTGTATTAAACTTATTATTAATTAATTTCTATAAATATAAAATTAATGTATTATATGAAATAATGAATAAAATGTTCACTTTAATTACAGCCAAGCTGTTGAGACGAGGCATGCTTTGCACGGTGTAACATGGCCGGTGTCAAATCCTAAGACATTGCATGTAGACTTTTCAACACAAGAAGATTTTGATAAAGCAATAGCCAATGAAGATACAGATAATGCTCAACATTCAACCATCCCTGGAACAGTGGAGGACTGGCTCCGGGAACAAGATATGAAAAGGGAAAAAGGAGAATTGGTATATATATAATATCTAATTTAATACCTTCTATTTTGTGTCCTTGTGCCATCATTATAAAAAAATTAAATATTAGCTTCACGCTGTATCCCGCACACAGCAGGGTAGGCAGAGGGAACCTAGTGTTAAGACACTCCGTTCCCCACTTTCTGCCGAATTCTGGAGGCATTGCGTGTTGAGTGGCAGAACTCAACGCCGCGCTTAACCTCGACACCAGAGCGAAGAAATGGAAATATAAATTTAAGTAAATATTTCATCTCCTCGAGTGGGATTCGAACCCACCACCAGTCGGATTTGCAGTCACACCTCGTGCCGCTGCGCCACGACCGGCCTCAATTGGATGCCATCATTATTCAAAAATAAAAAGAATTTGTATAATAGCTTTATGAAGATTTTATTATAAACTTAAATTTTTTATTTGTCTATGTATTAGAGAAATTATTTAGATTAGATTGATAAGAAATCTAATAGTTTATAGTATATTTGGAGTATATTTGTAAATTACATTATATATTTTTTTAGGAAAAGCCATGGGAAAGAAAAGCTGCAATGCGTGAATGGGATGTTGGTAAAAATGACAAAACCAAGGAACCAATACGCCAAGATAAGTTGTTAAGGGAGGAGCGGCCACCATTAGAGAAACGACGACATCGCACACCTGAAAGAAGTCCAGAACCGGGTAATGTTAAAAAAAAAATCAACTATCTTTTATGCCCTCTCATATAGCAGAGTATGCAGAGGCAACCTGGTGTGAAGATAATTCCCTGATTTCCACACAATATTCAAAACAATGCACTTTGTCTTGTTGTTAGAGTGGGAAAATAAAAATAAGGGAGATGAACCCTGAATATGAATTAAAGTTGGTGGCTGTACTGCTGCCCATGCCTAATCTAAAAAGTGTAATTTAAATATTAAATTTTCTATTTCTTTAATTTTTAGCAAGGAAATTCAAGAAGAAAGAGGATGAAGCACCTGCAAAGCTGTTGGATGACTTATTTAAAAAAACAAAATCAACTCCTTGTATATACTGGCTACCATTATCAGCTGAAACTGTAAGTATCACTCAATATTGTTCCAGTGGTGAAGTGTCCAAAATTGTAACACAATTATATATATAGAAAGTTAAAAATTTATAAAAGTTAAAAATTTATAAAAAGGAAAGCCCTATAATATAAATCATAAATCAATTTAAATTCATACAATACAGTGCTAATGTAAAAAATTATTTCCTTATCTAGTAATGCTTAAATGTGTGAGTCCCGTCTGTCGTTTTTCATTACATTCAAGTACATGACTAAACCTTGAGTTTTGAGTTCTTAACTTAGTTTCTATACTGTATATTCCCTCGTATGGTAACATAATATTAAATGTTATTTGGGGAATCTGAGAATCTAGTGCTAAGGTATTGCATTAAATATGCTCCCCTTTTTCCTCTGAATTCTCAAATTTGAGTTGAGTGGAGGCACTCAATGGTGCCCTATGCCTTGTTATCAAAGTGACGAAAATGAAGATATTAAATTTATCTCTTAGTCAAATCACAAGCTTATGCCTCTGAGTCACAATGTCCTCAACTAAATAATATAATTTATTTCATTTAACCTAGATATTTATGGAGAGCGAGAAATGAAAATATAAATGTAAGTAAATATTTCATTTCCTCGAGTGAGGATCGAACCCACAACCAGTCGATTTTACAGTCACACTTTGTGCCCCTGCGCCATAACTGGCATCAGAGTACTAATATGTGTGTTAATATTGTTAGGGGTGGTAGGTAATGTTATTCAGTGTATGTATGTAATATATTATTATTATTCTATGTACACTCTCAAACATTTGAGGAAACATTGAAAGCTGTAAATTAATCTCAATGTAAACTTTGTTGAAACATCATAATGTTAAAAAACAATTCTAATACCTAAAATTATTATTAATAAGTGATTTATTTATAAGTATGTAGTTTCTAATTGTTAAGTTTTGTTTAAATGGGATTATTTTATTAAATAAAAAATTAATACTATTAAATAAAAAAAAATTCTTCATAAATAATAATTTAATATCAGTTTCAAGTATAAATTATGTAAAATTCTAAGTTAGAGTTGATGTGATTTTTTTTATTATAACACCCTCTCCTTAACATAAATATTTTTTGAATAAAAAATATTTACATTAGAAAGATACCCTTATTGTAGGCGTTGATTGTATGACATTGCTCCCTATGCAGACGAAAATGAAAATTTTAACACTGTTACACTTATTTAATCAAGAAAATGGTCCAATATCAACCATTATCTATCTCCACTTCACCACAAAAACTGACCAAGATTGACCTCCTTTTTTTATATTAAATAACAGTCTTAAACTTCAAACAGTCCAACATGTCGTGATACGATACGTTCCAACGTGATTACCCGAATAATTTCATTAATTACGAGTCCTACTAATACCTTTACCTTTTTTACTACTTACTTTTTACCTTTTACTCACACATGTTTTAATAATTGTTACAAATAATCTTAAAATAGTAAATAGTTAAGTAGTTCTATTCTAATCACTTACTCTGACATATGCATGTAAATGATCATTACATATATATATGACTAGAGGGCGCGCGCGGCTTCGCCCGCTTATTAGGAGTGAATTCTAAAAAATCCACGTTCAATAAAATATTTTTAATAGTCTGAATTTAATTTTTTATATAAATCGGTGGCAATTTAAAGATTTTTCCATATAAACTTTCGACCTCTTATTTGAACCCTTAGGGGGTGAGTTCTTAAAAACCATGAAACACGTGTTCAATGAAATATTTTTAAAAGTCTGAATTTCAAATTTTATAAAAAGCGGTGCAGATTAAAAATTTTTTCCATACAAACTTTCAACCCCTATTTCATCCCTTTAAGGTTAAAATTTTTGAAATTCCCTTCTTAGTGGATGTCCAGAATATGAAAATAAACATCTGCCAAAGTTTCACGTTTCTACCATCAGCGGTTACGGCTCTGCGTGCGTCTTACCTCAGTCAGTCAGCACAAGTCCTTTTATATATATAGATTATATATTTATGTTGCAAAGACGTGTAGGTTTAAGGAGCCCTCCATTGTCTGAACAATGTGGGGCCCCTTAAACCTACACTTGTGTTCCTTCACACTCGCTGCCGGCGAATACATAGAATGTTGACTAATTTCTTCCATTTGTTTTAGATAGCAGTAAAAGAGGAGCAACGACGTCAACACATGGCCGAGCATGAGCGGCGGCTCCAGGAGCTGCGTCGTACCCACCGCAGACACTAGCATGGTCCGTCTATCGCCCATACACACATTATACACACACAAACACATCATACGTAGACATGCATAAACACGCGTTCACACACACACAACATCCAATCACGCGTAATACACACATTTAGAATCACATTCACACATCTACATTCTATATACCCCACACAATTTACATAACATTATAATCCCACATATATTAATGCTTTGTCGCAATGTCGACATTCCTTTTCAGGTTTCATTGGCAATTTTAATTAAAAATTATAAGTAAAATATTGCTTAATAGATTACTCTAATTTGTATAGTAACTAAGATAAATAGGCTTAAAGGAGATATATCCAAGATTGCAAAAGGTATTACGAAGCTCAAAGCAAACCAACTTATTTGTACGAAATGTTATAGAAAGGCACGCTTGGAAGAAATCCTATGATTTAATTCATCGTTGGAGTATCGCAGTCGATTGATCGAGGCGGCCATTTTGGATCTCCACATTGACATTGGAATGCCCTTTGTGTGCCGCAGTCGGGTAATTGGGATACAGTCGATGGTTCATCACGAGAGTGATCCAAGAGTTAGTGTTGGGTCATATCGTGTAATCAGAAGGCTAGTTGTGCGTTTTGAAATAATCTACACAACGCCAAATTCGAGTCGTAGAAAATATATACGAAGATATTATGAACAAAAATAATTACTTTATTAATAAGATAAGTTACTAAACGATGTTGGAAAGGACGTCAAAGAAACAAAACGAAAATATCGCAGCTGTATGGAAGCAAGGATAGTGTACGTGCAATGAAGCTAATTTTTGGATCGTTGGTCTTTTGGAAATTGTATCAGATTATACTGTCAGAATTGTTTGAAATTGTTTGAATTATCAGCGTAAATATTATAAATCCATTGATGTTCTAATAAATATTTCCTCAGTAGTAATTGTTTTATTT
>JAATLQ010014885.1:57701-95238 GCA_013421005.1 Heliconius erato x Heliconius himera | reverse complement strand
AGATAAGTTACTAAACGATGTTGGAAAGGACGTCAAAGAAACAAAACGAAAATATCGCAGCTGTATGGAAGCAAGGATAGTGTACGTGCAATGAAGCTAATTTTTGGATCGTTGGTCTTTTGGAAATTGTATCAGATTATACTGTCAGAATTGTTTGAAATTGTTTGAATTATCAGCGTAAATATTATAAATCCATTGATGTTCTAATAAATATTTCCTCAGTAGTAATTGTTTTATTTTATTTATAACGTAATATATAGATCAATATGAAAGTACCGTCCGTCGCCAGAAACGTGTTCCATTGAACATTATATCTGTAAGGCTCAATTAAACTATCGATGATTGTGAGTTCTACCACCACTCGGGGGTATTCATTTTATTCATTTCCTCTAAGGTAAGACGGTGATGAGTTTCAAAATTCAATACGCACGAATTCGTGTGAAAAATTAAGAACAATTTCTAAACCTAACATTAGGTTATGTACTCCTATACTTACCTATATATTAAAAATATGGAAGCCCTGGCCCTGGTGCAGCGTGTGACTGTATACGCAAAGATTGATAGAGTGTCCGATTCCCAATCGTGAGAATATATTTAAAAAAATTCTCGCCCTGGTAACGGAAAGGCTCCCACTGTCAACCCTGCTATGTGTGGGATACAGCGTGAGGCTAAAACAATATATAGGACAAAGTGTGATTATAGATTTCGCCATGTAGCACACTTGATAGAGATGTGTAAAGATAAAAGAAATATTTTTGTAAAGGTATAATAAATAATGTAGAGTAATAATATTAAACATAATAATTTAATCGCTTATGGTAAATATCTACTATTTAACACAATAATCTAATCATTATCGGCCTAATAATATAGTCTTAATAATTTGTACAATTATCTTTTATCAAAGATATTTAGTTATCAATGGGATAAGAATGATATGTAACAAAGCAGTTGTGTTGGCGGATTGCTGCCGTCAACCAATGCAGATAGTGATAGTGGATATTTTAGTAATATGGTAAGTTATTTAAAAAAAATCTTTTAATTATGGAAAAGGTATATATAAACTTCATCATAACAGTATTTTTATTTTCATTATCAGTCATTCAATATATGCTCCTAATATTTCATTTATTCCCAGTGTACCTTAAAGGAACGTTACACGCTCATTTTGTAATACTTTTATTGGCTCTTCAAAATGACACATGAAAATATAGAATAATATTTTTTCATTTAAAGCATGTTAATTTATTATTGACTTAATATCTTCTCATACATTATTTTCACAAAGATATAAGTTTAAATACAGATAGCGGAGTTATCGGAATCTGAACCCACAGTCACCGCCTTTAGACGCGTGTTTAAAACGCCACCACGGTACACAATCATAGCTTTTTAGCATAATTCATTGTCAACAGTAAAGGTTAATTGATGGACTAATTCCTCTTGTGTGTTATACCGAAGTTTCACTGGTCCCCATATTCCCATTAGTTTTACTAAGTAGTCCTACCGTAGTACTACTGAGAATTTTCTTCTGAATAGTCTTTAGTAAATAATTTATTAAACTGCTAGACGTGGGTTTCATTTCCGTCTTCCACATTTTTGTATGATGAACATCATCACAGCCTTTTCTATTTTTATCTGGGTGTATGTAATCTACTTACCTACTTATTAACAGGAAAATGAAAAGATAACAATTCAATTGTTATTCTTTAATTATTAATTAATTATTTATAAAATTATTATTATATTTTTAATATTTTTGGTATTATAGCAGTTTAAGTATAAGTATAGTAATTAGTAAATTGTATCTTTTGTAAGATGCGCGTTTGGCTAGTATGGGCCACAGTGGTGGCGGCAGTTGCTGGTCAAAACCCCTTCACAATGGAGGAGTTTGTGACCGGACAATTCTCGCAGCGTGGCTTCAATGGAACATGGATCTCTGGTAATAAGTCCCATAAATATAATTTCTTATAATATAATGTATAGGACATTTAGAATTTCAGAGACAGTGGTCGTTCTCATACCTAGGAGCCGATATTCTCCTAAACATTTAAATATATCGGATCGTACTAACGTGGTATCATAAAAAATATAAACTCTAATTTGAATCTATGATGGTATCCGCAACTGTGGTGTGTATAGTAAAAGCCATATAGGAAGGTACTTATTTCGCTAAGGTATTCATATTCAAATTTATAACATGTAATTCGATGTACAAGTATAAATTCATATCAGAATGACGTGGCTTTTCTTAATACTTTTATTCCACAAACCTGGGACCCGAAATAGTCGTTACTAAAATAATAAGATGTATTGTGTGAATTTCTTATGTACTTTTTTTTATTTATTTATTTTTATTTTATTTATTATATACTTAAGTATTGGTGTAAAGTTAAAAACGTACAAAATTTAACATTAATTGATGCCATATACAAGGTGGAAGTGTAAGCACCACTTTAAATGAAACCACAGTTTTAACTACTCTATAAAAGCCTAATATAAATCAGAAAAAAATAAATTCCCAAAAATGAAAAAGTATTTTTTTCAAACAAAATAAATAATAAAATTGTCGTTTTAAAATAAAACGCCATTTGTAAGGACGACGCACGCACACATAAACCTATCAAAGGAACACCGCCACACACGCCTCATTCCGAAATCGAGTCGTAGTTATTGGCGATAAAGTTTAAAGTTGTTTAACCTTTAGTAGTATTTTTGTAGTAGTAAGTATTTACGTTATTGAGATCTATACGTAATTACGTCACACGAAATACAAGTATGGATAAAAATCGTCAAATGAAAAAAAAATCCTACGTCCAAACTGTTGAGCCATCTTGATTAATTTCTTTAGGTGTGGGTTTGAAATATTTAACCCTACATGCTGTTTCCGTAAAAGGAGCGTCTTCCATATCCTCTTCCTCTTGTATATAAATCTATAAAATTTTTTGTATTACTCTATGAAATAATTGCAGATACTGAGTTCTCCTACACAATTCCTGGCGAGTCCGGGATTTACGTTTACGATGTATCTACGCTTACAAGAAACGTTCTTGTATCTGGAGAACTTATGGTATGATTTTGTAAAAATTATAGTAATCAATAGATATTTATTTCTTTACATTTTTACATAACCCATATTTTCAGAAACTTCCTGGCGCTGATTATAAGTCATTGCTTATTGAGTTGCCTTGCTGAAAACCATTTGTTTAAGTGTATTGAAGTACTTATTATATGTATACTTAATTTATAACTGGAATCATTTTCACTTTTCTTTTATAAATCCAATTTTGATCGTGTCAAGTTCTTCCATATTCACATTTTGTTAGGCGAAAAAGTCATGTCGATCTAAGAGTATGGTTACAAATTTTCGTTTTGGTGACGAAGACAATTAAGCCACAGATTTGATCAGTTTAAGTGATCTGATCAAACCTGTATCTAGCTGCTTAAGTTAAGTATGCCTTGAATCTCTTCACCACCAAAGCGGCAATTTCATTAAAATGTGTTTTTTTATATGAAAGTGATAAAGAGTTAATTATTATTATTTCAGGGTTTCTTAAACACCTCAAATCCCATATTGTCAGCTGATCGAAAATTTATATTGGCTCCCAGTGAAGTTGAATCTGTAAGTGAATGTCACAGTTTTTAATATTTCTATGCTTTTGTGTAAAAAAATATTGATTACTTTAAATATGAATATCTTAGCCCATTTATCAACAATTATGATCTGTTATAAAACATATAAAGATAAATTCATACAGATAAGTATAATCCTGGTGGAGGTATTCATAAATATTTTAATTTGATACCAATTCTTGTATCATCGTTTTTTATATTATTACATATTGTAGATTTTTTAAATTTTATATTATAATAGATATTGTAAGCTTTTCTTTTTCAGGTATATAGATACTCAACAACTGCCAAATTCGCACTCTATGAAATAGATACAGCGTAAGTAAAATAAATTTATAACATAGCATAGCATAGCATGTTGGGCTAAGATGCCCTGGTTTTCACTCTGTTCTTCGTTTTCTTGAATCCGAGACTTTGTGTTCAGTGGAAATGGAGGTCGCAATTTACCTTTCCAGAATGGATAAATGAAAGTGGCTTAAATATTATTTCCCTGACTTGGGACAACCTCGACCATCGTTTTAACAAGTCTGTAAAGTAAACCTTGCGTAAAACTTTATGACATTTGATCAAGGGCGAACCTGCAAATATTGACATAGAATGTGTTTTCGACCTGAATAGCGACTTTAATCGATACTACGACAATAAATTATAATTTTAAACCACGGGCTACACATTCTAAGTAATATTTCCTATTACCTGTTAATAAGGTGTTTTATTTACTAATACAGTCGAGTAACGTACGTCGCGAATCATCAACGCCTCCAGCTTTGCATATTCGGCGGTGGTCATTCCTTAGCCTATGTATTGGACAACAACGTGTACTATTTACCAGAGAACTCTAGCCAGCCTATACAAATCACGTCAGATGGAATACCTGGTGTTATATACAATGGCCACGCTGATTGGGTTTATGAAGGTAATATTATTTTTAATTGGTTTACTATTTCTCTTATTGCTACGGATACGTGGTCTGTAGTTTTTACACATTTCAAGTAGGTACTTAACTTACGTTTGGATCATATTTAGCTGTCTGTAATATTCTGTAGCACTTTACTTGAAATAAAAAAAAAAGATTAAACGCCATTTGAATCACATCTTAAAGCACTCTTTTCACTTTAGTTTACTTTCGCAGCTCCATATTAAGTCTATGAATTAGATTAATTTGGTTACCCGATTGAAAATAGATTTTAATATCTGATATATGTTAATATTAAATGACATAGCAAATATTATTTCTATTGTTCCAGAGGATGTTATGTATACCGGACAAGCTACGTGGTTCTCCCCCGATGGTACTTATTTAGCTTTCGCCAGCTACAATGATACTTTGGTGGAAAGTTACAAATACTATTATTTCGTAGAAAAATCTGATCCAGATGATTTATATCCGGAAGTTGTTGATCTGAAGTACCCTAAGGTAAGTTTTTTAATTTGCTCATGTTAATTTTCGACGTGATAGGCAACACTGGACATACTTATTAAGAGAACGTATA
This sequence comes from Heliconius erato x Heliconius himera, assembly GCA_013421005.1. Classification (NCBI taxonomy): domain Eukaryota; kingdom Metazoa; phylum Arthropoda; class Insecta; order Lepidoptera; family Nymphalidae; genus Heliconius; species Heliconius erato x Heliconius himera. The sequence continues at coordinate 90,112 of JAATLQ010014885.1, read as the reverse complement.
AAAATTTGAACGTAGCGGGATTTGAACCCGCGCCTCTTTGGAAACCGTCCAAGCGCTCTGACCAACTAAGCCATACATTCAACGATAGGCGCAGGCGCGGGTTGAAATCCCACTACGTTCAAATTTTTATACGTTTTCTTAATAAGTATTTCTCAATCCAAGTATGATATAACACTTTAAAAATGTAAAAAAGGATATTTTAATGTAAATATTTGTTTTAGAGTCTAGAAATTTATCAGATGTAGTTTAATTGCATAAGAAAAAAGGGAGGAAAACAAAAAAAATCCTTGTTTTTGAAAATATAAATAATGAGATGGAAATTTTCTTTGTTCAGCGTTATAAAAAAATACTAAAAATTAAATGCAGATACTTGAAAATATATTAGAAATTTCACAAGGTTCTTTCGTTATATTCTTTATGATGATTGCATATGGGACAGCCGTAAAAGGACAAAAAATATGACTTTTGAATAAGCCATACTTATTTGGTATAACCAAATAAGTGTTCATACATTTAAGTTCATTGTTTGGCCATACGAGCAAACAATAATTAAACTGACAAAGTCGTTACGGTCGTGTACTTACATATTTTCTGTTTTCAACTTGTATTTGTATGCATTGTGATGTATGAAAAATAAATTTAAATATTTAACAGATACGTACGCTTAAAATATTTAAAATGTTTAATATGAGTGTTTTTTCATATGGCATATTTGTCATATCTGGCTACGTTTCAGGGATGTTGAATTCGTTTTACATCTAAAATACGAGAAAAAGCTTGATTATTTACTTCAATATTCATCGTTGTTATCCAATATAGTCTATATGTAATGATATATTTATTTGATAATTTGTTTAGTTCTGTACAATAATTTATTTGAGCATCTTTGTATTAATTTCATAATATAACTAAAAAATAATAGTTATGCATATTGTATTGACACTTCTTACTTTACTAGATTGTAGAAATAGAATTAGTTATTTATAGTCCCGCGTATTAAAGGTAAAATAAAATGTATGACTGATTTATTATTTAAAATATTACTAACGAACTCATATACCTATTTACCTATCTCTTAATCTTGAGAAAAAAATATCTGAAAGACGTACAACCTAACCTCACTCTTTGTGGCGCGATATCAGAGGATAACTGTCGTCTGTATCTGATGTGCACTTGCACAATAAAACATGTGTTATATTATTTATTTATTTTATTTTATTTTATTATTATACCATTATTATAGCGTTTAGGTAAGGTTTTTAGAATAAATCATAAATACGTTTAAAAAAACTTTTCAGGTCGGTCGCACTAATCCCACAGTAACTCTCCGCGTAATAGACCTCAGAACTGCAGCGAACAATTTGAACTTTATAACTTTGGAAGCGCCAGCAATTGTGACTAACGATCATATCTTAGGTGGCGTTATATGGCCTACGACCACGGAAATCGCTGTACATTGGTTGAACAGAAGACAAAACTATACGGTGCTCAGGATATGTGATATTGTTACGAACCAATGCGAGGTAGTAAATAATTAAATATACATTTATAATTTATATATTTTTTTACTTCACGCTTTATCCCTCATATAGCACGGTAGATAGAACGGGAACTCGGGGATCTGGGAACTTAATATTAAGACACTTCTGTTCTCCACTTGTCGCCGAATTCTGGAGGCATTGTGTGTTGAGTTGCGGAATTCAAGATTCGCTTTGCCTTAAGAAAGCGAGGAAATGGATAAACGATTAGATTCTTATTATTAAACTAGTGGGCACGCGCGGCTTCGCCCGCTTATTAGGAGTGAATTCTAAAAAAACCACGAAACACGTGTTCAATAAAATATTTTTAACAGTCTGAATCTAATTTTTTATAAAAATCGGTGGCAATTTAAAGATTTTTCCATATAAACTTTCAACACCTTATTTGAACCCTTTGGGGGTGAATTCTTAAAAACCATGAAACACGTGTTCAATGAAATATTTTTAAGAGTCTGAATTTCAAATTTTATAAAAATCGGTACAGATTAAAAAAAAATTCCATACAAACTTTCAACCCCTATTTCATCCCTTTAAGGTTAAACTTTTTCAAATTCCCTTCTTAGTGGATGTCCAGAATATGAAAGTAAACATCTGCTCAAATTTCACGTTTCTACCATAAGCGGTTACGGCTCTGCGTGCGTCTTACCTCAGTCAGTCAGCACAAGTCCTTTTATATATATAGATAACACATTACCCTAAGCGTGACTTGAATTCATAGCCATCCACTTATAATATCCCAGCTGCGGTCCAATGGCGTCATATAAACATTAAAAATATGTTGTATTCTGCAGGAAGAACATCGTCAACAGCCTAATGGTTGGGTTCCTATCGCTTTACCACGATTCAGTAGAGCAGGAGATCGGTATGTATCAACTCGATGGTCTCTGGAACAGACTGATGGCAATATATGGCAGCATTTGTACGTCAGTATGAGAGTCGGTGGATCGATTGTGTCTAGCTCCATCACTCCTGGGGCTTTCACTGTTAATAATTACGTTGGAATGAACGAGGAAAATTTACTTTAGTAAGTATTGTAACTTTTTTTTATAAAATTATTTACTTATTTTATAAAAAAAACTGAATAATGTGTATGATGTAATTATGTATAAATTACACAAGACGACCTGGACACAACATAGGATTTATAACATTTTTAAAGTGTTATTCCATACTTAGGAAACTATGAATCTAAAATTTTTAAAAATACCACATAGGATTGCAATATTTTAGATTTCAACTATTATATGTGCTTGTGCCTCTGCGCCACGACTGGCCTCAGTTGCTTCAGTTTGTTTAAATAAAATATACTATATATATACACAAACGCTTTCAAACTCCTATATATCAGCTTATTAGTATGCGGAATGCACCCCCATGTATGCTGCGAGTGCATCGAGTAACAATTTTTAATATCGAACTCACGTAAATTGTTCTTGGATTTCAAATAAATAGCTATTTGGTATGTGTTTTGCATAATATTTAGAATATTTTATCTATTCTAACCTTACTTAGTACACATGCAATAATGAGGCCTGCGTTGTTCTTTGAATATTTGTTGATAACATTTAAATGCTTATAAGTATATCTTCATATCACCCACATATTTAAAGCATATGTGCTTATGACAATTTATGGACGTTTTTAAGACAACTGGTTTCACATTGCTGATTACTTACTATATATATACTTTGGAGTCATTTCAAATTTTGCACCTTTTTTTAATGTATTATACTTTATCTTTTTTTTATTTCCTTTATTAAGTTCTAAGTTCTTCATTAATTTAGTACTCCGCCAAAACGATATTAGGGAAATATAATGGTTTTTTTCTGTATTCAATACCAATAAGTACTATAATATGATCGGCTTTCATTAAAATCATAGTGGTACAGCGTTTATTTGTCAATGTAATGGGATATACACAAAGGAATTATATTTTTTTAATAATTTTCATTTTTCTGTTCTATTAAGACAAAGCGTAGAGTCGAATTTTGCCATTCTATTGGCAGTTAAATCATGCAACAAGTTGAGAACGAAGTCTCTACAACACAACAACAATAGATTCTTTCCAAGTAATGTGCTATGTGGAAAAAAAGTTTCGAGCTGCCTTTTGGTCTTATAAACAATGTAACTCTTAGTCAACATTTAAAGTGTAGTTATAATAAATCGTCTAGTTACTTCACCCGGACTGTAACGAACGCGCCATGGCAGTCACAAGTCCACAAGGCGGGGTCGCACGCGGCGTGCCTCAGTTGTGACATAGTGTTGCCAGACGGGGGCAACTGCACGTGGGCCACCGCCACCGCCAGCTTCGGGGGGTCCTATATGACCATCACGTGTTCCTCATCTGCAGAGCCTTCAGCTGTTTACCTATTTGATCCTTTGGTAAGTATAGTACGGTCACCAAGTCGTATTGTAGCACTATGTATGTAGGTATATATAGGAAAATAGTTTTTCCAAATACTATATTTAATTTATAATATTGAGAATGTCCTTCAACAGACTAAAAGTAGTATCACGAACTGCTTACGTGATAAAATATGAAAATCATCTTGAAAGCTATCCAATTTTATTTCTATCGATTATGTCTTAAAAGAAGCCGTTATAGGCGTTTAAAATATTTAACCAAAATCAATAGAAGTATATTATAAAATTATTACAGAATCGTCGAATCCTATTAACATGGGAAGATAACCAAGTAGTTCGCAGTCGACTCATCGGCAAGGACAGGCCCCAGAGCATCATAACAACTGTTCCATTAGAGGATGGTTATCCTGCACCAGTCAGGTTACACCTGCCGCCAGGTTTGAATGTTAGTGATACTGAAACTAAGTATCCCGTCGTGTTCTTCGTGTACTCCGGACCTAATACAAACACTGTTTTCGATACATTCACTGTTGGTAAGTTTTCTTTTATTTATAGCTAATGTGGTACTATTCAGAAACTTAAAGAAACTCTCTTTTTGCATGTCAGGAGAAAATTGTTCTAATCAGATTAGAAAAAAATATATTATGAATAAAATTATGATATATTTTTTACACCTTTCTCAGGGTTGCCAAACGCTTTACTTCATGGATGTATTTAGCTTTTATGTTATTTTTAGGCTACCATTCTTATGTCAGTACCAATCGCAACACAATCTACATGATGGCAGATCGACGCGGCGCGGGATTGAATGGACAAAAAATGCTGTACTCACTTAATAATGCACTGGGAACTGTTGAAATATTCGATCATTTCGTTGTATTAAGGTAGGACTGAGTTCGAGTACTTTAATATTAAAATTTTTAGACCTTGTACATTAAAATAAAAAAACAGGATTTTTTTTAGGAACGTCTTTGACACAATGACGTTTCTGCTGGCCTGCAATAATAAAATTGATATTTGGTTATAGAACTCTCGATGGAAGACACCGACTAGCGTTTGACCTGCTTTTATATATTGCTTTATGATGTTTTGTGTTTATTGTGTTTATTTGTGTTTTTTTTAATAAGGAATTAATCTAAATACTGCCCAGAGAACTAAAAGTACATTGTTGTTTTTTGTTATCTTACCAGTGTCTTACACGCGATCGTCAATTGATTTCTACTAAAAATCACTCGAAATTACTGTACATCCAAAGTACTTCACCCGTAGACGATCTTAAGTGTGATGAAATCAAGCTTCAAGATACAGTATAATATATTGCATCTATAGAGATTCTTGTTAATTTTGATTAAAAATCGAAGAACTGGCAATAAAATATATGTAAAGTTCACTCGAAATGCATACCCTAAAGTTAATTATTTTTATATGCGCAATAAAAAGTTAAAATTCTAAAAATATGCCTAATTATAATATTTTAAATTTAGGGAAGTACTAAATCGTTACCAATTTATGGACCCTGATCGAGTATCGATGTGGGGACACAGTTACGGGGGCTACGCCACGTTACTGACGCTGGTGCACGACGATACTGGCATGTTCCAGTGCGGCGTGTCCGGCGCTCCTGTCACCTCCTGGCTGTATTACAGTACGTAATGTATACTATAGTTTATGTTGCAGTAAATTAATATAAAGTTATGTACATTTAGATACCTAAATAGTAGTATTAATAAGGAGAGATTTTTTTATTATTTTAAACTGTATAGTACAACAACTTTTATTTTTCCTTAGCGAAATTGAAACCTGTTATGCGGAATAAGGAGTTGCCTATTAAGTTATGCATAAGAATGTCTTAATAATATTAAATTAACATTTTGGAATATTATTCTAAGAGCTAATTCAATATACTGCATATTTTAAAAGTTCAATAAAGAAGAAATATTATTAATTTATATTTAAGAAAATAATCTAAAACAAAAACGAATATTTCAGACACTATGTATACAGAACGTTATATGGGTCTACCCACTGAAGAAGATAACCTGGCCGGTTATCAAGCCGGAGATGTGACTCTTTTAGCTGAAAAATTACGAGGAAAGAGCGTTTATATAATGCACGGAAATGCAGACGACAATGTGCACTATCAAAATGCAGCCAAACTTTATAAGAAATTGCAAGAATTAGATATTCCTTTTGAACAGATGGTAAGTTGAAATGGAAAATATGGAGATTGAACGAATACTCAAATTTATTTTAAATTAACCTTAAACTTACATATATTTTGGATGTTAAAGAGTGTTTATTATTTACACGAAAAAAAAAAAAAAGCTAATATTTTCTTCTTCTTTGAAATCGTGAATGATATTTATTTACAGTTTATACAGATAAATAAAATCATAATGATTACTTTGATGACCTCAGTACGTAACACCGAGGTTCGTAGAAACAAACGTCCGTCCACACAAGTTGTGGTTAACCAGCACTCTTATCTACGGTTGCGCGCTAATTCAAACTGCGGTAATCATTAATTACATGTTTCTGATGACGTTTTAATTCGCATTTGAACCATGTATAGATATGAAAGAAATAATATCACTAGAACAAGTTCACTCGGAAGCCGTAATTATTTCAAACTTGAAGTTTCAAATTTAATATTTTCTGATTTCATACGTTTGTTTTTTTAAATATTTTTTTTTAATAAAAAAATGTTGCTAGTTTTAATTTTTTATATTAAACTTAACACTCTTTGTAAGCGTAATGTTTTTTAAAATTAATTATTTAATATAAAGCATTTTAAATTAATATGATAGAGATAGACTATACAAATGACCATTAAATTGTGTGCGTGCTTAAAAGTTACATTTAGGACAGATAAATTATTTAATAAGTGACATCATCAAAACAATATTACTCACACTAACAACTTCATACTTCTTAGTATCTAAGTTAAATGCACGTATATTCCGTATAAACTGCATGACCAACTCAATGCATTTTAACAATACGTACCGACGATATATTTGTGTTTGTTCCTGGTAATGTTATGTATATTTCATAACTTTCCATTTCCAGTCATACATTTCATATAACTTTTAAACCCATGAGTAGTCCCTACTCGTATATATATACTAAATAAAACTTATTTAGGTCTGTCATTTTTAATATTATCTGCCTTATGTACTGATTCTAAAATATATGGTTAGATATATAGTGCTTATATCACTAACGCTGAATAAACACTACAGGTACAGAGTGTACACACTAGGTTCACTAGGTTCCCTCTATCCGGTACCCTGCTGTGTGTGGGATCTTTCAAAATATTTTTTTTTCAGTCATATCCTGATGAAAATCACAGTTTAGGCGGTGTGAACAGGCACAGATATAATGCGATGAATCGTTACTGGGAGAGGTGCATCGGAATGCCCGGCGAGTTGCCCATCGAATCATAGTTCCTTATATTTTGTAATAAATTGTAGAGACGTGAAAAACAAGTTTTTGTATAAATAAATGCTCTATATCTAATGTCCTTGACGTTTTATTCAAGCACGTTTAAGTTACTTTTACTTCTTGTCCGCTTTGTGAGAACAATTTAGTCGTATCTCAGAAACATTATGTACATAGTGTGATTAACGTGTTGACGTTACATAACAATCAGTTTTCCTGTTTTTGTGTAATATAATATACGAGGTTCCTTTTCGATAGCTGTTGATTAAAATAAAAACGTCCAGTGTTTTTTTCTTAATTGTTCCTAATATACTAGTAATGCTTTTCATATACATTTAAGTTTGTTTTTATTTACTTGTTCAACATTCGAAATGATGTACTATTTCTAATTACGTAATTGTAATGATTTTGCATGATTTTTTTTCCTCCTTAGATAGTAGAAATGTATTATTATGCTGCATATAATATATCAATGTATATGTATGTGTATAATATATACATATATGCTTAAATTAACTTAAATTCACGCTTTATCCCTAACGGGGTAGTCAGAGAGAACGGAGCGCAAAACGCTACATTGTATGCGTTTTGACAAATATATTGTAATATATTTTCTTTTAAGTAAACCTATTATTAAAGAAATATTGATTGAATTTTGGTTTTGGTTTAAATATAATTAACTAGCGATTTAAATGCGGCTAACCTTATTGTTATATCATAGCCAAATTATACACAGTCTAAATCAATTGTTACCTTTATTCTGATATTATATAAGCTATAGTATTATTATAAGGTTTGGAGTAAATTTATATTTATTATAAAAAAAATACCTACTTCCAACTTCCTAGAATATTTTTCCAAGTTTTTTATTTAAGTAAATCGACCATAAAACTTAAAATCAAATAATCTGATAGTCGTAAATCAAATTATCTAGGTTCCTTCCAGCCTTTATCCTATTACCGCTGCGCACAGTTTAATACAACATTAAATTGTTTGCAATCCACTGTATTATACCAGTCACTTAAATTGTAAGAAGATATGGAAAAAAATAAAAAATGGCTTAGATTATAATAGTTCAGATAGAATAATGAATGCTATGATGGACTTATATAAAATGTTATACTTACATGTTTTCAAATGGAAAAATATAATATTATATATTTTTATACGCTACATTTTTTTAATATTAAAAAAAAAATTAAATTAGCTTCACGCTGTATCCCGCACACAGCAGGGTAGGCAGAGGGAACCTAGTGTTAAGACACTCCGTTCCCCACTTTCTGCTGAATTCTGGAGGCATTGCGTGCTGAGTGGCAGAACTCAACGCCGCGCTTAACCTCGACACCAGAGCGAAGAAATGGAAATATAAATTTAAGTAAATATTTAATCTCCTCGAGTGGGGATCGAACCCACAACCAGTCGGTTTTGCAGTCACACCTCGTGCCGCTGCGCCACGACCGGCCTCATTTTTTTAATATTTCAATTATTTATTATTTGGTCATATATTAAAAAAATACAATACACATTGTTGACACATGTTGTTTGACGTCGTCGCTTAAATTGCATTTGAAATAATTAAATTTATTTATATTACTATTATTTTTTTCAGTTAAGGTGAGACAGTCGTGGTGCAATGGGACAACATTCCCATTCTCCACTCTGATAGACAAAAGGCGATGTTTTGTTTCGCCACTTAACATGCAATCTCGAGAATTAGGAGAAATGACAAGAAATGTCTTAACACTACAATAGGTTATCTCTGCATACCTTGCTATACGGTAAGGTGAATTGCTAATATAGCTATATGCCTTACATTTTTCTAAAACATATTTTTATATTTATTTCTTTTAACTAACATATGAAAATCTGGATATATATCACAATAGAATCATGAAAGTGATTTATTTTGGCTAAAAATATTCGTCATCCTAGTGGTAATTTTCTGTACCAATAAACTATAGTAATATACATAGGTACAATAAAGTAAATGTTCAATTGGAAATTAAAAAAAAAAATTAAATTAAATTAGCTTCACGCTGTATCCCGCACACAGCAGGGTAGGCAGAGGGAACCTAGTGTTAAGACACTCCGTTCCCCACTTTCTGCCGGATTCTGGAGGCATTGCGTGTTGAGTGGCAGAACTCAACGCCGCGCTTAACCTCGACACCAGAGCGAAGAAATGGAAATATAAATTGGAAATTATTAGAATTAAAATATAAAATCAATGAAAACAATTGAGTAGGTGTTTCTATCCTATGATAAAACAGTGTGGAAAAAACATCCATCCTTAGAAACCTCTACATTAATAATATTAGTAGGATAGGGTTGATGCCCTTGTTGTGGATTTGAATTATTTTCGGAGTAAATTTATGTAAAAAAATTATGTCTGCACATTGAATATACATATTTGCATATAAACAATTAAATATATTTGCATAAAAAACCCATTGTAGGTATGGGTAATGTGCAGACACAATTTTTTTTACTGTTTCATTATAGGATAGATACACCTACTCAATTGTTGGATTGACGTAGAATATGAATTTATGATTGTTTAAATTTTTCTTTGTCTGTTTGTATACGTATGTACATCTTCTGGATTACTGGACTGATTTGAATAAAACTGTTTTTTTGTGTACAGAAATGAATGAAACATTTTGTTGTATAGCCTTATAGGTCTGAGCAGAATCTAGGTTTTATTTGATTTTGAAGACTTTTACACCTGATGCAGAACCGTAATGGTCGAGGTAAACTATAAAAAAATAATTGAATACGTCCAAAAAAAAAGTTTTAATCATGATAAGCAATATCCGTGTTTAACCATAAGATTCAGAATATCCGTGTTTTTTCAAGCGCATATCTATAATTATTTACAGGAAACTAAAAAAAAATATTAAAACTTTTGTCTGTCTGTTTTTCTGTTTTTTCAGCCTATTCACTCGAACAGCAGAACCAGAAGAAAGTTGTAGTGGAGGAACACATGCGTGTGACTGTAAACTCTTCAAAAACCATAGATAACTATACTAAAATCAACCATCTAATCTCTAAAAACACTTAAATAATAATAAATAATATAATATTCGTAAAGTTCAAGCGGACGAAGTAGTTGCTATAGTTGTTAAACAAAAAATCGAAGGTGTGGCAGTAGTAACTTGGGCATGCGGACGTACGGCAACAAGACAATGTAATTTAATCGGGCGCCAATGTACCATTACAATCAACGGTCTCTGACTGATCTATCAAGGCAAGCAATCTAAAATCACAGCATGAATCGAGTCTTTATAAGGTATAGTATATCTTTATATCTATAATTTAAGATAAAAAATAACAAGAATTATTAAGGATTATAGTAAAAGATTATAGTGCGACGGGAAACTGGGTTGACTGGTGCAGTAGAATATCTGATGCGGCAATGGAAACACGCAGAGGTTGGCGTCCGGCAAAAGTGAAAGGAGATATGACCGATCACGATTATACAATAGAATACCGGTATTTATATGTATATGTCAAATATTATACATATCATAATATTATACTTTAGTAGAAAAAAATACACTAATTTTGCCAAAAGATTTAAATAAAGTCCAATGAAATGTATAAATTTTGATAAGTATCAATCGTTTATATACATACACGTGGCACATAGTTTTATTTAGATTTTTAATTAAGTATATGAATATGCAGGATTTTGCATATTATTATTAATTATCTTTTGTTAACATGAAATCTACTCCATATATTTTTAATCAAATTAGTATATATAATAATAAAAAATCGTAAGGTAATGACTTTTTTTCGTTTAGTTCTCCACACGGAGAACGCTTTTCTTAGTAAGGAAAATATGCAGGCTGTAATAGAGATAATCGTGGCGCAAAGGCACAGGCGTGTCATTGTAAATGCGAAAATTGTGAATTCGATTCCCGCTCGTGGAAATGAATAATTATTTATTAATATTAATATTTTCATTTCTTCACACTAGTATCAAGGATAAGCGCGACGTTGAGTTCCGCAACTCAATACACAATGCCTCCATAATTCAGCGTAAAGTGAGGAACGGAGTGTTTTAACACTAGGTTCCCTCTTAGGCAGAGCGATGCAGCTTTAGCGTCTTTCGTTACTATGATTACACACATATCTTTACGCATGCATTCTATTTTGAAATGATATTTATCTGCAAGAAAGTAACATAATTTATGACGCGCCACCTTTCTTAATTACATAGCAAAGAAGAATCCACTTGAAAAAGTGCAATTTACGCGCCACTTCAATATGCAGGGGAAACACGGGAGGATAGGAGCCACAGTCCTATTTTATTTTTATATAGTACAGTAGGTATAGGGTTCCTATAAATCGGCATATCACTGCTTATTTGAATTTTGGTGCAACACAGAGCATAGATCGGGTTTTTTATTTATTGCTATTTAAAGAATAATTGAAAATTTTCTATAAGTGTTGCTTTTTTAAGCAAGGATATTTATCAAAAATAAGAATTTGTGACAATTACATTCAAAAATATAATTCTAACAAACAGCTGACATTTAACTGTTTTTTCTGTTTTCGTTTTTTAGGCAATTGTAAATTTTGTAATCTTATAATTTTATCAATTTGTTCTCACAGTTATGAATCTAGTGCAGTTAAGACAAAGCATTTTATTATTTTCAGGAGGCACTTATTCGTTCTTAAGCGAAGTAGAGAGAACCTAGTGCAAAGAAAAAGAGCACGTACAGTGCTCTACTTTCCATTCATTCAAAAGACATTGTGTATTGGGTAGGAAAACGTCACCGTCTGTACCAGGGCAATGTAAGTAATTCTATTCAACTTCAAATTCGACGCAGAGATCAAGCTTATGATAACCTCGTGTACGGTTTGTTACTTTTAAAATGAGAGGCGAATGTACTCGTATGTAGATCGAATGTATACATTTTTACCATAGAAAACGAATAACGATTTTTTAATCAACTGTATAAATTTTATAAAATTTATAAATATTTATAAAAGGCAGATTTTTATAGAGTGTCTTAACACTAGGTTCCCTCTGCCTACTCTGTCGTGTGCGGAATACAGCGTGAAGCTGATTTTTAAATTTATAAATAGAAATACACAACAAAATCGGCTACACGCTAGCACGGGAACCTAGTGTTAAGGCATTCTGTTCGCCAAATTCCGCTAAATTCCAGAATTTAGCGGAAATTGGGGAAAGGCATTGCGTGTTGAGTGTCGGAACTCAACGCTGCGCTTTGTCACGACACTCGTTTCCTCGAGTGGGTATCGAAACCACAACCAATCGTTTACAGTCACAAACTTGTACTCCTGCACCCTGACTGCCCTAGAAATACACATGCTTTTACATTTGCAAGTAGTTGTGCGGATTTTCTTAGATTACTTACTTAATTTCAGTGTGTAGTAAATCCGATTATATGGCGCAGGGGTGCAGGGCCGCAGCCGTGCGACGGTATTCCCGACAGGTTGTAGGTTCGATGATCACTCGAGGAAATTAAATATTTGATATTTTATTTCCTTTCCAGTATGCGGCTAAATCTTTTTGTTTTTTGTACACACATAGTTAACATTTAATAACCGAAGTTACTATGTTAGGGTCAACGACTCGCATGTGAACTTTTATAAATATTGTAATTTAGATAAAAGTTGTGTCAGAAAAACAACTTACAACTGTATTGATTAAAATAAAAAAAATAAATTATAGTTTACTACAGGGTTGTGTCTTGTTCGCTTCGTTCGCTATTATTCAATTAATTCAGCTTCACGCTGTGTCCCGCACTCAGCAGGGTAGGCAGAAGGAACTTTGTGTTAAGACACTTCGTTCCCCACTTTCTGCCGAATTTTGGAGGCATTGCGTATTGAGTGGCAGAGCTCAATGCCGCGCTTAATCTCGACACCAGAGTGAATAAATGGAAATATAAATTTAAGTAAATGTTTCATCTCGTCCAGTGGGGATCGAAGCCACAACCAGTCGGTTTTACAGTCACACTTGGTGCCGCTGCGCTACGACTGGCCTCATCCGGGTTCGCTATAATAATAGTAAAAAACTGAAAACAAAAAAGGATAATCTTGCAATATACTTGCACGAACTTTCTTGCGTGATTTTTTTTTTGGATAAATAAAATAAAACTCTTTGTCAGACACACAGACGTGTAATTTTTATATATTTATTATTATGGCGATCTAATTTATTATTTACCTAGTAAATATACTTATGGCAGTTATTAATATCAAGTTTTGATCGGATATTAATAAATAATGCCTACAGTAGGCAATATATCATGTCAACATTTGGTACTTCCTTTCGCCTTCAGCACGAAGGCTTCCGTAAAAGATTTTCTATAGGAACCAAGCCATATATATAGGTACTTATTGTACAGCATGTTTATATAAAACTTAAAGAGTTAAAGAGCCCTTTTTATCTATCAAGAATGTATGTAGAGGAGCTTTATATTGTATAGTGGCCCCCGCTGGTATCGTGATCTCCCTAGAAATTTGTTATTAAGACTCACGCTATCCAGTGAAACTTTTTTTTAAAACGGAGCATTAATATGACAATATTAAAATTATACATTACAAAAAAAACATTGAGAGAAGGCAGCGCATTCCCGTGTTTTACGAAGCAGTTTAAAATTGCACTAGTCAAAACTTTTTAATGTGCTGCAATTATTTCAATAATTTTGTAAATATCATGTCATAGCTGCAGAGAGTTCGACATGATGCTTAATGAATGTTTCCTACAGTATTTTTAAGGTAAATATGCATAATATTGAATGATTTATATGTGCAATAACGCTTGTTAATAAGTATTATGGTTATTCATAATATAAAAATAAATTATTTATAAATCGGTATTTAATTCTTGAGGAAAATATACGATATGCATATTTAAAGATATGTGCCAAGACACACGCTTAAAGTCGATAAAATCTATACGTACTAGATATGTAATGTACAAATAAATAGCTTAAGTTTAATTGATATAAAACTGAATTATTTTTTTACAAAACACATAAAATTTTGAACATAGCCGGATTCAAACCCGCGCCTCTTGGAAAAAGTCTATGTCCTTGGACGATTATACGTTGAAAATTTTATAAAATTATTTTTTATATGAATGAGCTATTCCAACTATGTAAATTTCATTTTAAAATAAAAACAGATTTCATTACCTCTAGAATCTAGATGAATTATTTCTGTAGCATTATATCTTGCAAGGACTTTATAAATTTAAACCCTTTCCAACTAAACCCTTTAAACTTAAGCTTTCCAGTGTAAAGGGTTTAAATTTATCATCTGTTGTTTTTTTCTTTATTGAAATTGTGTCCTAAACTTTTGAGATCTTGTTTGTTGAATGGTAGAATTCAAAGCTGCTCTTTGTCTTTGTTTGCTGTCACCGACTGGAGAAAAGATCAATATGAAGAGAAGATAAATATGATCATTCCTTCGACAATTGACCACAACTTTTGCTGATGCGCCACTGCTTTATGTATTTTATTGTTAATTTATAGTTATAACTGATCTACCAAGGTTCTTCATCATATTGCAGATGTTTCAGATATTTAATTTACATAAACATATCAATGGGCATATCTTAATTTGTTGAAATACTTTTGCTAAGACGGTTTTGATTATTTATTAATAATAGACTGGCGGCCCCCGAGTGGCTTTGCTAGCTTTAACCATGCATATATTAATTTGTGTTTTTAAAGAGTATTTGTTGACTATTTCAGCTAACACACATTTTAAATGCCATAGATTCATATTCTTTTAATATTTATATATCTTCCTACGCTATTTTTTCGCAAATATATGCAACGTACAAACACAAAATGAATACTGTTTTATTATGATGTAGTTACCTACCTAGATTTGAAAGGTCTTGTGTAATGCGCTCACATAACTGCACCATGCGGACGGTACTCGCCGGCGACCACGAAGTTACGTCACTTTATTTACATCGCATTCAAACTTAAGCATTATATTAGTGAATGACACAAAAAACTTTTGTGACCAGAATATAATATTATGTTGCTAAATGAAGAATAACAAAACGTTTGTTTTTAGCGCGCGAGAATCAAGGGCGTTTGACTCAACCAATGAAGAAATCTCCGAAATAAAAATAATAATAATCATATCTTAATTGTTAACATTAATTTAAATATACAGATTTACTAAGTACTAACAAAATTGTTTGTAATTTAATTTCAACTTTACATAATCCATTTGAATAATTTTATAACAACAGCACAGTTTACCTTATGCTACTTGCTAATTGTCAATAAATGGCACAAGGTTGTGTATGTAACATATAAATAATCAGTTAACGTAATAAGGCAAAGATTTAAATTGTTTTAATCGAAGCTACCAAAATTAAAGATCGAATACATTAATGGTCCTACAAATTAAATGTTCATCTTTCTCTGAGAAGAAAAAGGTCACCTAAAATGCAATGTCTCTAATTCATGACGAAAGTGGAGAACGCAGTGTCTTGACTCTTCTTTCAGTCTATTCTGTTATATATAGGGTAAGGAGTGAAGCTGAGCTGAGCTGAGCAGCCTGAGTCTGGTTATTCAATATACTACATTTATTATCATTGTTTACCTTCAGCCCAATATAAGCTAACCAGCCTGAGAAAATAAATAATTTCTGAGAAAATAAATTCTTACAAATATAATCTAATGTAAAATATAAATTCTTACTAATATAAATAAATCTTATAAATATAAACATTCATCTGATAATGAATTGAGATATGTAAAATTCTTTTAAGTATATTTAAAAACTTTATATGACGACATCAAATAAATATAGATATACATTTTATACACTATTGTAAATACACATTTTTTGCCAGCCCGGTTTATAGCCCGCCAATAGCTGGGCGGTATCGCACTCCATTCTTCACTTTTTGCATCTTTACAAATAAACTTAAAAAAATATATATTATTTCTTTCTTGTTCTAAATGCAAAATAAATACAACATATATGTAAGTCTATATATATACAAGGAAACTACAGGTTGTGAATAGTAACTTAACTTCCCGATACAGTGACGCAAGCATACGCTACCCAAAATGATTGCCTTCACTAGTCCATAATATAAATACGTAAGCATTATTTAAAATAAATTATGAAGATTATTAAAATTATTAAAAACAGGTGCAAATTTTTCTATAGGGTTAATAAATCTATTTAGAGCCAATATTTACTATGTAAATGGAGGCACAGAGTATGTTTATTTAAATGTTATTTAACATTTTAACAAAAGAACACGAACGTACATACAAGTACATTTAAGTAAACAGAGCGAAAATATGTTTGATTCTTGCCATGAGGTGATGATGAAGCTATTTATCTATAATCTATATATTTGTCTGTGATAAAAGAAAATAAAATAAAATATACCATTTTAATTATTTTTTTTTATACATACGTATAAAAGTGAATATAACGTTTTTACTTTTTTAGAAAACGTATACGTAACGGTAGTATTTATTTATTTTAAATGTGAAATAACACTTTAAAATTCTAAAAAAATATAATTTTTTTTTTGAAAAGTCTTGCGTCAACGCACATACCAGCTCCGTTAAGACGGCGACACAAGTTGCTCCGTTCTATTTGTTAAATTCAATTAGAGCGTGGCGAAGCAAGGAGCTTGGCAACTGAGAAAAATAGAATACATCATCGTGGTTTTTGTCTGTTTTTAAGAAACGAAAAGAAGTGGGCTAAAGATATTTTTCTTTTAATAATAAATATTAATGCACTGTAATGTATTGGACGTGTTTGCTTGATTTAAGATTGAACAACAATTTAAAGTATGGATTTAATATTTTTTAATTCATATGACGAAACCATCAGGTAACGCAACAATAAGTAGTTTCACTTTCACTGTTTATTGAGAATAAAATCTGTTCTATTATTTATACGAATAAATAAAAAAATAAAGTAAAAAATATTTTTAAATAGAAATTTCTAGCTATTGAAATTATTTTTTATATATAATTACTTTATTTAAAGTAAGAAAGTAAATTTGATTACAAATAGAATTTTCATACATTTAGTTTAAAAATATTAAGTAAAAACATTAAACATTTATTGACTTAAGATATAAGTATGTCTACATCACGACAGTGTAACGAATTAAATTGACACGAAATGTTCTTGACCGTTTGTTCATAATGGCTTATATTTGTTTTTGTTGTAATTCTGAAGGTTTTGCTTTCATAGTTGAGGATACAAAATATAAAAATAATAGTTATTATATGAGTATTATTACTTATTTTTTTTTTTTTTTTAATACTAAATAAAGATTTGTAATTTTTTTATTTAAACTATTTTAAAACGATCAATTTACCTTACTAGGTTTCGGGTTTTCATATAAATTACCAAAATAGTAAAATATATCTGAAGAATAACAGAGATTTTAATAAATAAATAAATGAACGTATTAGAAGAAGTATAAACTAGCCTATAACATAATATTAAAGTATTGATATAATATTTACATTTATATGATAATGGTTGGCATACTTACACTTATTCACTTCATAATAATTATCCTAAAAAAGGGTAAATTAACACCGCATACGGGCTTTGAAATAAAAGTAGGTTTATAGTAAATTTTAAAGTTCGTATGTTTTTAGGTGCGCGGGCGCAGTTCGCGTTCGTGCGGTGTCTGAATAGCTCGTGCGTACAGTTGATCTCAGTCGGCTAGTGTGTGATGTGCTCTGATTGGACCACTTAAATCATTGAGGAGTTGTCCTCGTCCTGTGACTCTGGGACCCATTCACGTAAAATGGTGAGTATTTTATTTTATTTTTTCCAATCTTTTATGTTTTGTTTAGCAGAAGTCAAAGGTTTCAATTAAAATTAAGAGTGATTACGTTTATAAGGTTAATAACGTTCAATTACATTAGTTATTTATCCTATAATGAATGTTAGTTGATATTTTTCGTCTGCATACTACTTATCTGTATAAGTAGTAAAGTATTTAAGTGGATATTATGGATTATTTATACAGTAATTTGAAAAATAAATTAGAAAAAGAAACAATAAAAACAAAACAAAATTGCGATTTTTGTATGGTTTTACGTTGTTGAATTTAGCAACACATTTATGATTATCCGTTATTAAAAAATTTTATTATCATAAGAAGATTGACCTACTTTTCAATCCGTGTGAAGCTAGTTGTGACTTTACCATAGAATAGAATGGGTTGGCTAAATACACATTACAAAAGACAATAGCTGTAGGTACATTATACTAATAATTCAGTATAAATAATGCTTAATAAAAAGATAAAAAGCATATAACTTAAAAATTGTAAATAATATTAATTGATGTCCCAATGATGTCTACTCAATGGCTGCATAGATAAGATCCATCCATCCATTGTCATCGCGACTCCCATAGCGTATATACGATAGAAAATAAAACCACAGATTGACGGAACGTTTTCTTACGTTCCGTCAACATTTATTAATCAACAATTAATTAAAATAGACATATATTTATTAATTTCAAATGAAACTGATTTGTTTTTGCTTCCCGCTGTATCCCGCATATAGCAGGGTAAATATAGGGAACCTATAGTTGAGATACTGCGTTCCCAACGTTCCGTCGAATTTTTGAGGTCACATGCTTCTGCCCCTGCGCCATGACGGCCTCACACTGATTTTAATCCTCAATAACACTTATAGAAATATTAGATTAAGAAGAAGAATGAAGAGAATAGGAAGTAAATAAACAGGTCTAGCAGACTCCGTATTAATTGCATAGATACTGGCTCTTTTAGGCGTTTTAAGTATAAGCAATGGCTGTGATTGAAATTAAATGACTATTGTCATAATAAAATGGTCTCTACCTTATCTAGATGACGTCTAACAGCAAATTGAAACGTAGAGTCAAAACTTTATTTACGCCTGCACTTATATCTGGAGATTTGTTCATTTTTTATATATATACTCTATATACTCATAAGATATTATCTTTTTCTATTTATTAAAAAATATACCTACTAACTGCTAGCTAAGAACAGAATCTTTTAAATTGTTTATATAAAAATTTATATCGTAACGCCATTTGTTATAGTGATCGTATAGATTAAAATACTATAAAGAGAAATCATTAATAAAAACCAGTTCTTTTTATAAAAAGAAATTCGTTCGAAGCTACAATCTGTCGGGTAATATTAGACTAAAGTAGTATGATCCACTTTACGTCACGTCACCGTGAATAAATGCATTAGTACGTGAAAATTGAAATAAAATAAACCATTCCGAGTCATATAAGTTAGTTATTTTAACTTACTACAAACATATCTACAGTATTTTATAACAGTCCCTTATAAAAAAAGGAAAAATTCTAACAAAAAATTACCCTTGCTCCAATCTGCCCTAGCAGAAAGTTTGTAGCGCGGAGTGACGGGACGCTACGATGTGCTTTGCCTTACTACCACTAATAAGCAAAGACAATTTTCAATTATTTTCATTAATTTAAATAAAATTCGAGCGTTGTTGCATACCATAAATTTATTATAGTATGTATTTAGTCTATATGGTGATTTAGGATGCGTTTGTAAACGCGACGGCTGTGGGTTCGATTGAATTAAATATTGAATATAACGTGACGAGGTCAAGCGGGGCATCGAGTTCTGTCACTCAACCCGCAATGCCCCCAGGGATTCGGTGGAAAATGGTGAACGAAAGTGTCTTATTGTAAATGGAATGTCTTAACACTAGATTTCCAGGTTCCCTCTGCCTACCCTGCTGTGTGCGGGACACATCGTAAAGCTACAATAATATATAAATAACATTTTTTATAAATATTTTTCGTTTTAATTTTTAAATGTCTATGTGGGGTGAATATCAATTAATAATTTTATTTTCAGATGCGTCTACTGGTGATACTCATAGTAACTACGCTTTGTGGTTTGACTGATTCTGTTCTATCGCCACAGAAATCGCTCAAGACATTTACTCTTGAAGAATTGGTGCCTTTGCAACCAGATTTTTTTCCATTCAGAGTATCTGTCAATTGGATATCAGGTTAGAAAATTGTCATTTTAAGCATAATGTCAAAATAATTATTTATTTATTTAGGTTCGTCAACAGAACAAAACATTACAACATGGCCAAATTACACCGAGTTCTATTTATAGACTAAATGTTTTTCCAATTAAGTAAATTAACAATTGATATAAATAGCTTAGAATATAATAATAAAAAGTCTCTAAGACTTTTTAAAAGGTAAAAAAAATCAGTCAATTAATTAAATTTCTTGATATAATACACAAAAAATCATTAATTTAAAGAAAATCTTTTGCTGCCCGCATTATAATAACACATTTGTCATGAGCTATGTCCAAGTCGCAAATTAGCTTGGTCAATTCATTATTTACACGAAAATGATTAATGAAAAAAAAAATTAATAATAATTTTAAATAACTGAAGTTGAGGCCAGTCGTGGCGCAGCGACACGAAGTGTGATTGTAAAATCGACTGGTTGTGGGTTCGATCCCCACTCGAGGAGATAAAATATTTACTTGAATTTATATTTCCATTTTTCCGCTCTGGTGTCGAGGCTTTGGCAGAAAGTGGGGAACGGAGTGTCTTAACACTAGGTTCCCTCTGCCTATCCTGCTGTGTGCGGGATACAACGTGAAGCTGATTTAAAGTTGATTATTTTATAGGAATATGCAATGCAATTAGCATTGAAATATACCTATATATATATATCTACTACTGAATTAAAATCAAATTAACATTAAGTCTTAGTGCAATATTATTATTATAATGAATAATTATAATATTGTTTTCTTTAATTATAAATGTTAATATCAATAATAAATTCTATAGACAATAAAATGAAATGTTAGAAGCCTTACTGGTTTCTGATTGCAATTTATAATTATTAGATATATATAGATAATAATGATTGATAGAAATATATCAACCACCAATTTGGCGTTGAATATTTTATATGAATTTATAAGTTTTAAAAATGAAGTAGACAGGTTCTATAATATTATTTTTTTATATTTGATAACGACCCAGTTAGGTAAAGGGTCAATCAAAAGTAGACTTCACGATGCTGAACCTATAATGAAGCAAAAAAGCTTTAACAAACTTCTACGAACTTACTTCTTATTAGTTACAAAATGCTGCAAATTACATAAGTTGCTTTAAGGTAAAAAGGAAATAAATGAAGTTAATTTACATCTTGTTCTAGATACGGAGTATTTAATTATAGAGCCTGGTTCAATAAATAAATATGACGTCGTTGCTGACAATTTTACTACAATTATAAATGAATCGGAATTTGTAAGTACCTATTAGTATACTTCATCAAGCTTTTAAGAGATTTTTTCTCTTTTATTTTTGTTTATTCACAAAGATTTGTATATAATAAGAAATCCGTTTTTGTTTTCTATTCACAGAACAATTTAAGCCGATTCTCCGTATCATCATTTTCAAATGATCAAAAATATTTGCTTTTAACTGCAAATAAGAAGAAGGTAATTTTTCATAATGTCATTTAATTTTTAGGATTCATATATAAAATAAAAAATTATAATTATAATTAATAGGAATTAGGAACTTTTTACAATATTGACTGTAATGAAGTTACAAAAATATACGTAGGTGAATTAAAAATCTTTTATGACGCCATCGTAGTGTAGTTAGAAAGTATCCGACTTTATAGGTATGGTAATATTGCGAGCGATCTCAGTAGAGGTATGCGAGGCAAATTATTAGTATAGGCCAATCGTGGCGCAGGAGCACAAGCGTATGTCGATAAAATAAAGTATTTTTATTTCTTTGCTCTGGTTTCCAGACAAAACGTGGCGTTGAGTTCCGCACCTCAAAGCGCAATTCCTCCAGAATTCTGTGGAAAATGGAGAGAGTCTTAACACTAAGCTCCCTCTGCCTACCCTACTACAGCGTGAAGCTGAAAAAAAAATAGTTGTTTTGCAATATACAGCATCAAATCCATGATATCGTAGAATTTGATGCTGTATTTTGCTAAACAACTATATTTTTCAGCATACATGTAAAAAAATATACACGAATAGGATTTTAGCTTCATACTGTATCCCACACATAGCAGGGTAGGTAGAGGGAACCCGTAAATGAATGTATTAAATATTTAATTTAATTGAGTGTTAATTGAACCTACAACCTTTCCCGTTTACGAGCCACATCGCCACGACTGACCTCTTATTTATACTTATTTAACATTTCCTTATACTTAAGTTATAACACAAAAGTGCTATTTCTAATTGAAATACACGTAATCTATAATAATAACCTAAAATTTATTTATTATCAGTTAATTGGCTGTTCATTATATGCACGTTCTTAACGATACATATATTTAATTAGTATAGTTATATATATATTTAATTACTATATTATAATAGTATATAGCTTAGCCTTGTTAACTTATGAAAAGTTAGTTAATTTAGCTAAGGACCAAATTTGTGACCTAGAGCGCTGAACAAGATAATTTGATAAATATTTCTAAGTGTTGTTCGCTAAGAATGTCTTTTTAAATTAGTAAAAAAAACATATTTATGTATTATTTTGTGCTATAAGGTCATTTAAAATTATACTGAACACACAATATATTTAATATGGATTTTGTTACTAGCCTAGTAACACTCTACCTACCTGCTTTGCGAAGAAGTGTGAATATGCAAAAAAATATTTTTATCAGAATATATTTTATTATTTTTGATGGTTTTAAAAAAATGTAATTGATACAGGTGTCTGAACAACTCTTAATGCAATGGTTTTTGCAATTATACGAAGGTTTTGTTACAATTAAACTCAATATTGGATCTCCATCTCCTGATCCAATCCAATAATACTTAGATTGATAAAATATTGCATATTTTTAAAAAAGAACATAAACTATAATTTAATTACTCTTAAGACTTTTGAATAGATGTTATTCGTTTGTTTTTCAGGTGTATCGGTATTCTACTATAGCAGAATACTCGGTGTATGATCTCGAAAATAAGTAAGTCATAATAGCAATTGTATTGTGTTTATTATGAATATAGCACCTAAATATTACAATTCAATTTACAATACATATTTATTTTAAATAGAGCAATTGTTTCCACCAGAATGGCAAGCGTGAATAGCTTGTTGTAGTCGTATGTTTAATTTTTAATTCGTTTTCCTTACGTGTGTATAACAATTCTACTGATTAAATGACTACTGAAAAAAACAGAAATTCCAAGTTCCAAGTTAGACTCTATGTTTTTAAATACACTTTTAGCTATTTCTATCTAGATCCAGGAATTATCTGGTTCTAAACAGAAATAGCTTTTAATTTGGAACTCCATTCTGCACCTTAACACTAGATAATCTCCTGATTGGAACTTGATTCTCCAAACTCTGTGTTTATCCTCTAAACTTAACTGTGATTGTCTATAAACAACTAAACAAATAACAACTGAGTAAAAATGTTTACTTATCATGGATTTGAAACAATCTGTATGTGCGCTAATATTAAAAGTTGTAGCAATTGTATAGATGTTGTGGCAGAATCAGTTCGAGTCTTTAAGGGCTTAAATACGCTCTAAAGTTTCTTGTATGATATAAAAGTTCAAGTCTTGCTAATTTTAAAATCTTATATTAAATTTGTTTAAGATATATAAGAAAAATGTTTTTTTTATTTTTTAAGAGTCCACAGTCTAAAAGGAATATACGTTTTCCTTTCAGGTCTATATCGAACATTGGCAATGGTTCACTTCAAGTGGTGGTGTGGGGCAACGATCATGCGCTCGCGTATGTGCAAGATAATAATGTATACTACGTGCCTGATGTCTCCAGCCCCGATATAGTTACACCACTTACTACTGATGGAGTAATAGGCAATATATACCATGGTGTCACTGACTGGATCTATGAGGGTAAGTATGGAGGCTGATATTACATATATTTTTAGCTTCGTCATACAGTTATACATTAATATTAATTTAAAAACTTTATAGTGTCTGCCAAAGCACTGAGTTCCGTCACTTAACACGCAATGCCTCCAAAATTTTGCGTAAAATTGGTAACGGAGTGTCTTTACACTAAGTTCCCTTTGCCTACCCTAATATGTGCGGGATATCGGGAAGCTGATAATAATAAATATAGTGTCTGCACTTTTTTATGTTCCTAATTATGTCAAATTTATGTTGTAATTCCTTATGTAAGAACTTTTGATGTAATAGAAATGATAAATTTGTCTTCTTGAAATTTCAGAAGAAGTATTTAATGCAGCAGAAGCGACGTGGTTCTCACCTGACGGAACATATTTAGCAGTAGCATCCTTTAACGACTCTCAGGTGGAATCTGCCGTATACCCATTCTATGGAGAACCTTCTGAATTTGATAATCAATATCCTGTATTGGTCCATTTTAAATATCCTAAGGTTGGTGTAATTTATCAACACAGAACATACAATTTTATATTTTTTTATAATTCTACAAATATATTTAATTTGTCAGGTAGGTCGCACAAACCCAGCGGTAGAATTGCGAGTTTATAAATTGAATGAATCAAAAATCGACGTAATGACTATACCTGCGCCGGTTGACATTATTGGATTGGATCATATATTAGGCAGAGTCAATTGGGCGACTGATCAAAACTTAATTGTATTATGGCTTAACAGAAGACAGAGTATTAGTGTTTTAGTAAACTGTGATCTTAAATTAGATAAATGCACTATTCTAAAACAAGAGACAGAACCTAATGGTTGGATAGATATTTCCACACCATTCTTCGACGAAAGTGGTACACAAATGTTAGAAGTTCGACCTTTACCTTTTGAGGAACAAAGATTTATGCACCTAGCCCGTTTTAATTTTAATACAATGAAGACTGAAGATTTAAGTCCAGGCAACTCTACGGTGACCGAAATATTGGGTTGGAATCAAGAAACTGATACAGCATATTACATAATTTCACCTGGAACAGAACCGTGGAAACGGCAATTATGGTCCACGTCTAAAGAGAAGGCAACATGTTTATCATGTGGCAAGTCAGGGTGTAACCATGCTGATGGTATGTTCTCACCTGGCGGAAGTTACGGAATTGTTTCATGTAGTGCTATCAATATTCCACCAGTCACTTATTTTTATAATGGCCAGGTAAATTATAAATATTAATTTAATATGATATAGCTTTCAAATATTGATAATAAACTACAATATGTTTATTTACAGAACAATATGTTCAAAGTTATGATAGAAAACACAAGGCTTCTGGACAGATTAAGCCGATATAAATTGCCTATGGTATTATTCAACGTAATCAATTTAGAAGACGACTTAAAAGCTCACATTAAACTTCTCTTACCTCCAGAAATGGAGCCAGGAAAGAAATATCCTATGATTGTCAGATTATATGCTGGTCCCGGAACAACCAGAGTGAAGGATAGTTACGATTTGGGTAAATCTTTTCTAATAATATGAATAAGAAAGAATTCACCAAATGAAAATATTATTTTAGTATTTGTTGGTTGCTTAACTTCGCGTAAATAAAATGATGGTATGCTATATAAACATTTTGTATTTTTATAGAATACTACAACATGTATTTGAGCAGTAACCGCAGTTTTATAGTAGCTTCAATAGATGTAAGAGGATCAGGCGCAATGGGAGTAGAGGCTATGCACGCACTTAACAATGCTCTTGGAACAGTTGAAATTACCGACAGTTTAGCTGTTATCAGGTATAGTTGTTCTATAATATTCATTATACTAACTTTTATCTACTGCTTTGCTCACAAGTGTACATGAAAATAATTAAGAATTGTGTATCATACATGACACATTCTAAATACCCGAAGGTCCGCAGGCACGCCAGGTGAAATCTAATTTACCAATCGTAAATTTTCAAAGCAGCTATGTGTACTTGATCAGTGTTATTACATTGTCAGACTATTTTTAAATTATGATGTCTGTGATGTTCATAGAAATCAAATAATGTTAAAGACAAATTTGTACCCAACTAAATATTTTTGAACATTTATTTTAATAAAAATCAATACTGTGCAATAATACAAAACAACGTCGCAAATATTGTATTCTTTTGAACACATTTGATTACAAAAAAAGGATTACTGTGCGACAATTTTAAAAAGATTAATTTACGTTGTCGCAAGAATTTACTTAGAACTTTTAAAAGAGAACAACTCTTACGTTTTTTATAACTTAGACAGTTTACACAGTGCAAACAAAACACTCTCAAACTCTCCTGTTTTTCTTATATTATTAATTATAACTCTGCTCCCGTTAGTTGTAACAAATACACCATTTGAACAATTTTTTTTTAATTCGAATTAGCAGTTTCTGAGACTAGCGCGATTAAACAAATTATATTGATTTATGAAGGTACACAAGTTTGACATATTGTATAATTCAACACTTCCTAATATATAATACTAATTTTTGTGCAAACAGAACTCATTAGTTAATTGTTACGCACGTTTTAGTACTACTTGTTATTTTTTATACTTCTTATTCGATGCAACATTCCACGTTCTTGCATTTAATATTATTTAAATTATGCTTATGAATATTCTCATATAATACTGATTGACATAATCATAAATGACTAACGATACAGAAAATATATTTCTTGACGTGTAAAATAAATTAAGTAAAATAAATATTAGCTCGTAAAATGTTTCCGTTTCTGATCTATACTATATTTTTATTAAAAAGAAAAATGGAGATCAAATAGATCTACCATTAATCCATCCCTTTATCCATCTTGTTAACTATACAAAAGATAAGTAAGAATAAAACAAATATTTTTGCAGACGTCTTCTTAAAACATATCAATTCATCGATCCTGATCGGATTGGTGTTTGGGGCTGGAGTTACGGTGGATACGCGAGCACTATGATGCTTATTAAAGATGACGAGAAAATGCTTGCCTGTGCAGCTGCTGTTGCGCCTGTTACTTCATGGCTCTACTACGGTAACAACATTTTTTTTTATTTTATCATAGCATTTGTTGTAAAATTTTCAATGTCGTGTACAAGTAAATATCAAAATTATCTGCTTAAAATTTATAACTGATGACTGTTTTGATATGGCAGTTATTAACTACTTATATTAAGTGACCGGTTTCTTTCGGAGTACCTATTCGTACATAGCCTTATAGATTTAATTTCTTTAAATTGATTAGTATGACTTCAATCATAAAAAAAGATTATTATCTAATTATCACTACCATTTTTAAATTTATTAGTAAATATATGTACATTACGTGCATATTAAAAAGTACAAATTTGTCGGCCACGCGAATAAAGTCCAAAAATTTGTAAAATTATCAAATCTCTTAATTTTTTTAGTTTCACATCCATTTCATTCCGCACATAGCAGGGTAGGCAGACGGAAGGGAGGACCGGACTCAGTGAATGGAGTGTCTTACACTCCGTTCTCATTAAGACAATTCCGTTCCCCACTTTACGCTGAATTGTTGGAGAGTTTGAGGGTTGAGTGGCGGAACTCAACGCCGCGCTTTGCCTCGTTATCAGAACGAGGAAATAAAAGTATTAAATATTTCATTTTCTCGAGTAAGAATCGAACCCACAACCAGTCGCACGCTTGTGCCCCTGCACGACTCACGTGAAATCAAAGTAATCCTAATAATCCTAAAATGTTAAAGATATTTTGTAGTGAGAGGCTCCGTTACGTTACGTGAGAAAATTTACAGAATCTTAGGATCAATAAAAGAGTTAGGTAAATTCAGTTGTTAATTACTATTTCTTTTTATAGACTCCATATATACCGAGAGGTACATGGACACGCCTCAAAACAATCCCTCAGGATACGAAGCATCTGACTTGATGTTAGCCGCGGAAAAGCTACGTGATCGCCCTTATTTACTTGTGCATGGTACCGGCGACGATAACGTGCACTTCCAGCACAGCATGCAGCTCGCGAAGACACTACAGAGATTAGATATAGCTTTTGAGCAAATGGTAAGGAATTAATTCTGTTTACTTATTTATATTATGTTTTCTGTTAAATATTTGGTTTTTTACTGTTATATTTTTAATACTTAAAAATTATGAATATGAAATTACGTATTCATAATGATGAAACAATTTGTTTTTAGCTTCACGCTGTATGTCGCGTGTAACAGGGTAGGCAGAGCGAACTTAGTGTTAAAACACCCTACCTCTTACTTTCCGACGAATTTTCGAGGCATTGTAAGTTGAGTGGCGGAATTCTCCACCGCGCTTTCCCTAATTACCAGGACGAGGAAATGAAAATATGAATAAATATAATACATTTCCCCGAAATTTAATACATTTCATTGGGAATCGAATACAATGCCATCACGTTTACAGTCACACGCTTGAGCCACTCTGCCATGACGGCCTTCAAATTTATCTAAACTTCTTGTATTGCAAAATTTCCAAACATTCTTTTGTTTGGATATATATACATACAAAAATATATTTGGAAATTTTTAATATATTATTTTTCAATACATAGTATTAAGTATTAATAAATAATTTAGATTGTGCTCATTCATAAAATATTAAAGACTTTTTCATCTATATGGTATAAAAAATATCAGGACAATGGATAGCAATGCTGAATTTAAAATATTTTAGTCGCCACTCAGTTTTACCATAATTTGGCTATTGTGGCTTTATTTGCATACACAAATGCTCAAATGTTTTTGTATTGCATTGCATATTTTAGTATTTGCTCTCTCGACTCGTAAATTCTTCTGTTTTTTGTAGATATTGTTTGCACTAAAAAGATGGAACTACTACTTTGGTAAAAGTTTCAATTTTATATCTGTGTTCTGGTTTGTTGAACTGTGAGAATCTATGTAAAATTATGAAATGGTATGCCATTTCTCACTTTTTGTGTTGTATTGGAATTATGAGGACATATAAAAATGCGGAACTCGTAGAAATTTTATTTATCTACAAGTTTTAAAGTATATCATAAATATTATGTTTATGCGTTTATTACTTTATTATCATTAATACATTTGTTTTCTTACAGAGTTATGCAGACGAAAACCATTCTTTACGGGGTGTAAGTCGACATTTCTACCACACGTTGGATCACTTTTGGTCAGAGTGCTTTAAATTATAATACAAGTATTACTTACGTTCGTACAATTGAAGACTGTGATTTGTAGCCGTTTTGGCTTGTGATTCAAATAAAATGTGTTATACTCTACGGACGCTTTGTATGTATATAATGAATTTGTCTCCCTAAACATCGATACCATCCATTATAAGTCTTTACATATACATTAACTGGTGTAGTTTAAAATTTGCAAAAGTTTATCCTTAATTAGGACATCTTCAAAATATAAAAATCACTTAATTTATTAAATAAAATTGTGTTCTTTATAGCTGCAATTGATTGTATTATTAAATGTCATATGAAAATTACACATTTAACATCAATATTAATGTTAAATACAAATATTTTATTTAAACCATGAATTTTTATTCTCCGTTACTTATCCTGCATGCATTACTTGTTTGGTTGTTTATTTCAATTTTATTATAACCATTTTTTTATATTATAAGACTTTTATATTTTAGAATACAGCATAATATTTCTTAGAATTCTTCTTCTTATGACTGCTATTAAAGTATGAACTTTACGTGACGTGTTCTTCGAACACTGTAAATGTCTCACAAAATGTAAAGTTCAAATATTAGCTCAAAAGTACTGTACATAAAATATAAAAGTATATACGGTGGATAGTATAAAATATTACCATATAAAAACTGTACAGTAAAAAATATATTAAAGAAAAATACTCAAATTGAAGCCAAACGTGGCGCAGGGGGACAAGCGTGTGACTGTAAACGCAGGTGTGGGTTCGATTCCCAGTCAAGGAAATTTAAGATTCAATATTTTCGAAAAGTGAAACAAAATATTTTCAATGATATTAAGCTCTCTCTGCATATCCTGCTAAATGCGGTATACAGCGTGAAGCTGATACATACATATTATAATGCATATACTCTTAAATATATCTTTTTTTACGAATATATATACTTATGTATATATTTGTAATAAAGAAGAAAATATGTTATAATATGTTTTTAGCTTCACACTGTGTTCTATACAGTACAACAGGGTACAACAGGGTAGGCAGGGGAAACATAGTACTAAAACACTCGGTCCCTACTTCCTGATGAAATGACAGCGGAAGACCTCGGTTAACCTTTAAGAACATAGTATCGATGATACTGGAGAACGGTGACTTAAAAACGTGATGAATAAATAAAGAAGTTGATAACAATGGACGATAAAAAACAATGACGCTAGTAGAAAAGCTACTATTGTAGTGTCCCTAACGTCCATGTTATCTGTCCAATTGTAATTGGAATATAATTAACTAATTAAGTAAATGATTAATTATATTTCAATCACACATAAATAGGAATTTCCTAAATATGTTCCGTATACATTATTTTTTTTCGATTTTAGTAATTATGAATTTAAAATAATTAAAAAATCTTTGATAATCACGTTTTTGGTGGTTGGTGGCTATATATTTTATTTTAAAAAATACGGAATGAGAATGAGAATGAGATTATCTCATTTGGCAATAATTAGGCAGTTCAAAGTGTTTATAGCATGGTTATGTTCTCTTTCAATGTCTCGCCTAGCTGAAAAAAAACATACAATACATTTTGTAAAATTAATTTCTTAACTGCTAATTCAATATAAAAACATTTTTCTTAACTTATAACACAACTCTATTGTATCTTATAAAAACGCTGGATGGAAGAAATATACATTAAATTGTTATTGCATAGTGACTTTGACGTTTACGTCACTCAGATTAGTTTACTATATATCAATGAAAATCTACAGTAAAATTCATGTTTCAAAATTCTTAAAATGGCCAGCGATATCAAGAAGATGGTAATAGCATTCTTAATTTATTAGTGTGACTCTTGTTGCATATAAATTTAATTCTCACTTATTTCAGGAGATCCGACAAAGCACCGGCTGTATTCGATTGTGGGCCCGATCTAGAAGATCGTGGAATTTGTGCTGTCGATCCTTGCAATCCTGACAAATGCTTTGCTGAGCCACGAGTAGTAATAATTGGCGCTGGCATGGCAGGACTCTCGGCAGCAGCTAGGCTCTCTCAACGGGGCATAAATAATGTTGTTGTTTTAGAAGCTTACGAACGGTTCCTAATATATTTTAATATAATCTAATAAATATTAACCATATTAACTTCAGGCGTTACTCGCACATGGCAGAGTCTCGTTGGTTGGTTTTGTTAAAAGTAAAGAACGTTTAGGTTCTTTACTTCTCAATAGTTTAAGACACATCATGTGTTGCGAGGCTGGACCCAACACCGCGCTTTGTCTTATTGGACCTCGAATTGACAACGTAATCATTCTCCTGAAAATAAATAGAACTCATAATCATATCACATATGTATATTTTTACTACGCGTACCATAATTATATAAAAACCGAAGAAGAATAATATTTTAATTCGATGGTATATTTTTTGTTAATGAACATTAATTTTAGAGTTTCTGTTCAATATCCTTATAGACCTGGTGGACGTATCCATTCTTGTTGGCTCGGCGATATAGTAGCAGAACTAGGGGCAAGCAAAAAATCGGAAAATGTTAATAAACATCCAGTTTATACTATGAGCGCGAAGGAAGAACCTCCAAAACCTGGTTTGCCTGGTGTCGAAAATTCACGCGGCCTATTTAGCAATGTTGTTACGGGGAAAATGGCATTTCCACCTGCAGTGACAGCTTATTATAAATTTCGACAAATTGAAGAAGAAGCTGCAAAAATTTACTGCTTGGGAGGCAACAAGCAACACGGTTCTTTAATTAACTTTATGAGCTTGAGAATACAACAAGAGCTTCATGAATATCCTGAGGAACAACAGCATGATGCAGCAAGGATAATGTTTGGTTTAGCCCATATGCTGAGAGCCCGATGTGGTGATGATACTTCGATGTTATTTGCTGATCATTCGGGATGTTTCATGAATATGCCTGGTGGAGAGGTGCGCGT
>JAATLQ010014885.1:35537-57691 GCA_013421005.1 Heliconius erato x Heliconius himera | reverse complement strand
GAAGCTGCAAAAATTTACTGCTTGGGAGGCAACAAGCAACACGGTTCTTTAATTAACTTTATGAGCTTGAGAATACAACAAGAGCTTCATGAATATCCTGAGGAACAACAGCATGATGCAGCAAGGATAATGTTTGGTTTAGCCCATATGCTGAGAGCCCGATGTGGTGATGATACTTCGATGTTATTTGCTGATCATTCGGGATGTTTCATGAATATGCCTGGTGGAGAGGTGCGCGTCCCATTAGGATTAACTGGTATTTTAGCCCCTTTATTAAGACAGATACCAGAGGGTGCTATCCGCTATTGTAAGCCAGTTAACTGTGTCTACTGGGGTACTTGTCAAAAATCAGGCTTTCGTGCTACGGTATGTACTACTGATGGCGAAGAGTTTCCGGCTGATTATGTCATTTCCACAGTTTCTATAGGTGTTTTAGCAGCTAATTCTACACGAATGTTTTGTCCAGCATTACCGGCCTCGAAAATTGATGCTTTAAGGTGTTTGGGATTTGGGTACTGTAATAAAGTGTACTTAGAATACTGTCGGCCGTTTTGGTATTGGCATAAAGGCGAGCTGAATTTTAAGTTTACACCAAATAATATGATTAATCGCACTGATTGGACTCGTGGTATCATGGAATTACAAGCAGTGCCTACCAGTAAACATGTCATAAGTGCTTTGGTAGTAGGAAGTGAAGCTTTGACGATGGAAGGACTTTGTGATCGAGACATAGCTGAAGGTATAACCGATATTTTGAAAACCATTACAGGAAACAAATGCATACCTTATCCTGTGACTATCCTTAGGTCACATTGGACATCAGATCCATATTTTTATGGCGCGTATTCCTTCGAATGTCAGTATACTGATGGTGAAGTGCAGAAACTTTTAGCATGTCCTTTACCAGGTCCAAGTGAGCCTGTTCCGCCTATTCTTTTATTTGCTGGTGAAGCAACCGTTCCTGGTCATTTTGCTACGGTAGACGGCGCTAGAATAAGCGGAGTGAGAGAAGCTGAAAGAATCATTCAGTTAACTTTGCTTTATAAAGGGCCACCACTTCCAACCTGTGTGAACCAAATGCCTATGCAATGTTCTTAAAAATATTAATGTGTGGAAATTTAAAAATATGAAATATCTATTTTTTTTATTTTGTTTTCAAATAATATTTATTAATGTGTATAAATAAATATTTTTAAATGTTATCAAAGTTGACGATGGTCATTTTTATTTACTTTATCTTTTACTGACACTCAAAGAGCCCTATATTGTATTTAATAAATTACTCTGACTTGATTTATTGAACAATCAATTACTCTGATTTAACTTAGTCTATGAATGAATGATCTTTTAAAGAATAAGACTACTTTATAATTGACATTATTTTTATTTCTTCTTAGTTTTTATTATATCTTTCTAGTTCACTATAACTTAGCCCGTTTTGCACTTCCTGTCCTTTAAATAATATTGTACCTATCTGAACAAAACCCTGAGCTTGCAAGGCTACAGTAATAAATAAGTTAAGGAAGTATTAAAAGTTTCTATTTATTTGTTTTGGATATAAATAAAAACCGTTAAAGTGTGATTCGGACTCACCCACCGAGGTTTACACGTACCACGTACGTTGGGATTGTAGGCCAAGAAGTACAACCCCTAAAAATTGACATAATTATAATTATATGCATTCATTTTGTATGACTAGAAACTAGCTAAACTATAACGATTTTTTTTGTCTTTGAAATACCTAAAAAAATCACTCTTGGGATTTTTTTCCTTTATATGTATTGTAAGTTCTCATTTTATGCCAATTTAAAAAAAATATAGGTCAACGGGAGTAGGTACCATAGGTTACCATACCATAGGTTTTGATTACAAAATCCAAAAAAATTGATGCATAAATGCTTATATCTTTTAATTGCGTTGACTTAGAAGTTTGATCTTTTCGGAGCTTCAAGGGACCATAGACTTGAATATTTGATATAAATTTCAGATATCTCCACGCGATCTCGAGATAAAAATGATCATGACAGGTGGACAAACGGATAACAAAGTGATCCTATAAGGGTTCCGTTTTTAACTTTTGAGGTATGGAGCCCTTAAAATTGGTATAAGTTACAAAAAACAGTTTACAAATAAAAAGATATAAAAGCTTTTACATGTACATTATAATATCATTTTTATTAAAAAAAATCAGCTTCACGCTGTATACAGCAGGGTAGGAAGAGGGAACCTAGTGTTAAGACACTCCGTTGCTCACTTTCCTCCAAAGTCTAGAAGCATTTAAAATTACAACATTATTTATGTTATGGTATGGTATATTACGTTTGACTGTAACACGACGGTTGTAGGTTCGATTGCCACTAGGCGTAATGTATTATTATTTATTAATATTTCTTTCTTCGCTCTCGTACCAAGGCAAAATTGCATCGTTGAGTTCCACCACTCA
This sequence comes from Heliconius erato x Heliconius himera, assembly GCA_013421005.1. Lineage (NCBI taxonomy): Eukaryota > Metazoa > Arthropoda > Insecta > Lepidoptera > Nymphalidae > Heliconius > Heliconius erato x Heliconius himera. The sequence continues at coordinate 55,248 of JAATLQ010014885.1, read as the reverse complement.
ACACGTAATGCCTCGAATTCGCCTTAGCATTACGTTCCCTCTGCTTAAACGATACAGTTGAAACTGAAAAAAAATGGATTCAAATTTTATTTTTTAATTACATCTCTGAAAGGTATGTTGGCCCAGAATCCCCTTATTTAGGCCTCCATGTACCGAATATATGTATAAGTTTGTTGCCAAATTTTTAACAAGTGCGTATGTTGTGCATTATTGCAATTTAACAAAAGCGAATTAAATTTTCTCTGGCAATGAGCGTGTCTGGCGCTTGGGCTAGGCGCCGAAATGTCGGCAAGTGAAGCGAGTAAAGCATGGTTTGGCTTCGTTTTTGATGATAAATCTATAGTCCACTACCACTATGTTTACTAAATGTAATGAAAATTTACGTCTAAAACTTTCTGGAAAAATATGATTACGAAGTTTCTTCTTAATTTGTTTTTTTTTTTAATATTTAATAAAACTAATAAATTTTCTTTACGGATACAATTATTAGTTTTTGGTCATTCAAATCGTATTTGCTAAAATGATATTATTTACTAAAATAGAAAAATGAGACTATTAAAATTTAATATGTATTATCATCGAAGTAGGGAAAATGCCTTCATGTAGTGATAAATGGCAATTCATATTTTTATTTATATTTTTTTTATATTGTTGTTTATTTTTGTTAAAAAAGATTAGGTGCGCTTTTTTAAAAAATATATAAAATTAAAATATTAATCAAATGTTGCCACGATAAAAAACATGGTTAATATTTTTTTAATTAGTGGTAAAATTTTTTGTACGATCATGTAAAAAATACCACTAGGTACTTTATTTGTATAACTATTATTTGATATTATTATTTAAAATAAAATAAAGTGAAACTAATGTTATTAAAATTTTGTTGCTGTGTAATTGGCTAGGGTATTAGGTTAGCCGACTGTCATAGCATTTGGGATTAGGATGTTAGGGTATTAGGTCTCATTAGCCACTTGAGGCTCCCATTTTCAAATACTATCAGATTAATAAAATCATATTGATATATTTAATAAAATTCTTATTAAACATACCAGAAGGGATATTAAATATACTCTCGTGGCTCCTATATACGATTAATATTATGATTGAACAAATGTATTAACCTGTTTAGATGGTTGTTGAATACAAAAAAATCCGGTCAAGTGTGATATTGCGAGTTACATGGTGGACCTCAGCACCGCGCTTTTTCTTGTTACCAGAGTGATTCCCCCGAGTTGGAATCGAAGCCACATACTATACAAATAAGCAAAAATGTTATTGTCGTTTAGTATATCAGAAATCTATTAATACGAAATTGCATTTGTTTCCTATATTTTATGTCAAAGGGCCGCTCTTAATGAAATTTATCGAAAATACATTTTGTGTTGCGCTGTTGGACGAAAATTAAATATAAGAAAAACCAACAAGCATAAAAAATGTAAATGAATCAAAGAATTGTAATAATTTAGAAAAAAATATTAAAAATAGAGAATTATGAGAGGTTTAAAAAAACAAATCAGAACATTACACCTTTTGGTTAAAATCGTTCGTTCATTTTAATTTCACCAAAAAACTCGTTGATATCGTACCTGCGGGATGCGACGCATTATAAAATAGTAACCAATGTAAATGTGAAGAGTGAGCGGCACGCAGCGAAGCCCGCGTCTCTGCAGATGGCGGGCTGCGGGACAGATGCGTGACGCAGCGCGCAGGACCGGCGCCCCGCGGTGCGTGCCGGCGGTGCAGGCGGTGCGTGGCGCGCGGCGCGGCGGCGCGGCCCGGGCGGCAGTCGCTCCCAGCAGGCGGCCGGCGCGGGTCGCTCTCGCCTCTCCCTCGCGCTCTGTGCCTCGCGGGCTGCGCTCGCGACACCACAGCCCGCAGTACCGGCCAGTCCGGCCGACCTCACCTCAGACCGCGAACACACATGCACTTTCATTCATCACATCAAAAGTTTTCATGCTATTCGCTAGTTATCCCGGACTTAGGTACGCTACGCCGGGACGCGGGCCGGTTCTCATTTAGGGGAGTCAAAGCTTGCCTTTTTCAAGTTCTGGTAAGAGAACATTGATCTAATATGTTGTATAAAATTCGGAGCTTTAATAGTGAAAATATGCGTTACATTATTTTACAGCGTTATATTATTTTATTATATTATTTTGGGAAACGAGAAAATATAGACAGTTTCTTTGGTCCGCTAAAGAATGTGTTATATTTTATCTTAGATTAGATGTCACCAGAGGCAAAAGAGCAATAGTCACTGGCTATAAGCCAAAAATGCCGACCACGCGCATTAACGTTAAGAAGATAGTTTAGAAAATTGGAAATATTCAAGTAAAAAGACACATTTAAATTCACAGTTCTTACTAGATTTCAAAGAAACTGTTATACATTGTAGGTTGTATATATAGATGTATACTCCTCACATATTTCTTCATTTATAAAAGTCATGACATAAAGTAATGTATGGTCCTTTTTCAGATATTTATGTAACGCCTTCTTTACTTTCCTGCCATACAATAACTTAGAAAACAGTTCATGTTGAGTGCTGTCACGCTTATGAGAAAGCCTAGATAAGAGCTTGCCTTCAATAGCGACTGGCTTATCACACTTAGTATCTCTCAGCGTACTTTCTCATAAACAATCCTCACTGACAAGACTTACATCGTCACGTAATTCCTACTGTACATTTTACCGAACAGTTATTTAGACATTCATTGTAAACGAAGATCGATATTTTGGCAGCATCATTTCACGCCCATATATTTATCTCGCCTAAGAGTAACTTGCTACCACGTGGTGGATTTACGGGACTATAATACGTTAATTTATATTTTTAAAACGATATATAATTTTAGTTAATATTTTTATGTTAATAAATTATATTATACCAATAAGCTGATTTTAGTATAGTACATAAAAATATTGCTAGCGTATAAAGTAATACTTGCTTTGACCAAATATTCAAAATAATAAATAGATTATATACAATTAAACTAATTTATTATCTTTTGTAAGGAAACAATATATATTTTTGGCAGCGTACTCAGAGGGAACCAAATTTTAAGATACTTCGGTGATTCTTTAAGGCATTGCGTGTTGAATGGCGAGACTTAATGCCGCGCTTTGCATTGGTATCAGACAGAAGAAATGAAAATATTCATAAATAATAATTAATTTCCCCGAGTGGCAATCGAACCTACAACCGTTGCGTTTATAGTGCTTGTGCCTCAGCGCCACGACTGCCGCGGTTTAGATTTTGAAAATATCATTTTCCATTTTCCGCCTAATATGTAGACATTGCGTATGGTGGAACCCAATACCATACTTTGTATTTCAACGGGCGGAATTAAAAATAATATCAAATATAATAATTTCTTCTAGTGACGACTTAACGCATAATCACAACATATGTACTCAGAGCTCTGATATTTTTCGTTATAAATATACCTTTTTAGGTAGCTTTAATATAATTATGTATCATTATTCACTAATTATGTTTCCTAACATCATTTACTATTAATATGAAAAATAAAAAAATACCACTTTATAATAAATATTCTCTTTTTCCATTGAAATGTTTCATATATCACATTTTATCTAATTTCTTTTGTTTTCTCCTAAACAACAATCGGCACTCGTATTTCAAACGATGACACTTTTATCCACTTATGTGGGAATGGATTCAATAAAAACACCTCCCGTGCCGAGCCAAGCCTGGCACCAGAGACTCACTAATTCTCATAAAACCCTACCCTACCGGCGACTGTGTTTTATTAGCGCCAACTAAAACAAACATTCTGATTTTTCCCTACCTATATTTAAACTTGCGTAATTTCCGCGTTCCCTTTTATAATAGGCAAACTTATTTCGAGTTCTACCTTGTGCTCCAACAAATGGTCATTTTACACGAACCTCATGATTTATTATACTGTTCTAATTCAAAACTTGAGGAAATACTAGGGAAATGGCAAAGCAGTTTATTCATACGTAATCGTGCTACGATAGTCAGTTGACAAATCCAGTTAACATAACTATACAGTAAGTTAACTTGACCGTGTGAAAGAACTTAGAAAAGACATAACTATTCAAGTCTGACTCCAACGAATAAGTCATAACATTTCGAAACTTGCGGACCCGGAAAACTAATAGGAACTACAAATTGTCATTTCAGATAGAATGTTGCTGACGTTTAGGGCAATTTGTGAGTTATCCCCAAGAGATACAATTTCCTCCTCCGCTTAATTGCTCTCAAGGTTTTCGGGCTAGTTAGAACAACTCTTGACCACTGGGCATCGCGTTCGAGTGGTAGCGGTCAGCTTATGCTGTATTGTTAGTTTAGACATCCTTGTAATTAATTCATAACAGTTTAAACCATTTTTCAAATATTTTTTTCAGCTTCATGTTGCATATAGTAAGGGTAGAAGAGTGAACCTGTTGTTAAGAAACTCCGGTTCTGGTTAACTCATCGCCGTACTTTGTCTTCTTACCAGAGCGTGAAAATGAAAATAATTCATTCCCTCAACTGGAAATTGAACTTACAACCGCCGCCTTTATAGTACCGCTGTGCCACGATAAAAAAACATACAAAATAAAAAAAACCTGTAACTATTTTATTCTTGTTAGACATTTGGGTGAAACAGAATTATTAACGAATAGTGTAATAAATAATGGTACTTATAGTTCACACAGCTTCACAGTCGCAGAATTTTTTTTATCGGCGTCATAGTTAAAACTATGCTTTTATCCATAATTCTTAAACAAAATTGTTTACAACAAAAAAAAAAACATCACCATACATAGGTATTTGATTCAGCAAACAAAGTATTCATATATTTTTACTTACTTAGCTTCACGTTGAATCTCTAGCGCGGTGGACAATCATATATTTTTGGTCAAATTTTGCTTTTGCAAAACTATTTACAAACGTTTCTTTTTCAGCTTCACCTTTTTTTATGACACTCCGTTCTTTTCTTTCCGGCCGAATTTGATACAACCTTTTTGAGAATTAGAACATCATACAGAACGGTCAACCAGTCGTGGCCGCCCTATAATTAGCAGTAGATGGCTGTGCAGATTTGATCTTAAGCTTTTTCTTAGTTTAGATTTTTTCTTCGTAATTCGTATTCGTATTTTTTCGTCGGCCTAACTTCAGGGTACCCACGACTTCTTCGCTGTACTGTACTTCTATATTGATACAAGCGCATTTTTTTTAAATCTTCACTAATATAATAAAGCGGAAGAGTTTGTTTTTTTGTTTAAACGCTAAGATTTCTCGAACGACTCGTCGGATTCTTTTCAATTGTTTGAACATCATCGAATGACTTTAACCGCGTGCGCGATATGTAAGTACTATAAAAACATTATTTTTTTACATTCTTATTATTAGTTCTTGAAAAAGTCCACGACACCGTTTATCTAATCAAAAAGTTTATCTATTCATATCAATAATATTAATATCTTCTATTATAATAATTATTGCAAATATTTTTACATTAGGTAATCTCATTTCTTATTAAAAAAATCATTCCTAGACCGAGAAAAATGTTCCCCATTTGAATGCGGATTTGACCCTAAATCTTAAGCTCGAATTCCTTTTATAATTTAGAAAAATCAACCTTTTATAAATTAATCACAATAAAGCATTTTATTTTTATTATTTTATTTTTTTATTTGACATGCATGTTAAAGTTTGCGGTCGAAAGTTAGTCCATCATTAAGGAAATTTTATGAAAATAAGTATACTTTACGAGAAAATATTAAATTAAAGTAATTCAACGTTCTGTTTACGCGAGATGCGCCAACCCTGTGCCGGGATGCCCACGAACTTTATCAATACATATCGTTGTGCCAAAAAAAGCGTATAGTTATAACGCACTATTTATGTCTTGCGGTAAGGATATAAATCATTTTAAAGTGTTATTCCACACTTATTTAAAAATACTTATTTAGAAAACGTACAATTTTTTTTTGAACGTATGGCTTAGAGCGCCTGGTCAGTTTCCAGGACGCGGGCTCGAGTACCGCTACGTTCAAATTTTAATACGTTTTCTAAATAAGTATCTTTTCTACTTATCTTTGATTAGATCCCTGCCCGACGACGGCCGCAAGCCGAGGTTCGAGTCCCGCAGGGGGCGCCCTTGCCGCTGACGACATCCTCTCAATCACCCAATTTATGCTTACATTTTCTTAGGGACAAAGTACCGGTACCTCTCAAACCGGTATCGCTATAATGGCCAGTAGCATTAATCTCATTAATCTCAAGTTCGAAAAAAAACGCAACCGTGCACAGGTGATTAAACGGTGAAGAATTACGCTGAAATTTATTTTGTCTCAAGTTAAAAAAACAGTTTAGATTCTATCCCTATTCGCAAGCGAAGGTTATGTGCTCTTTGACGCCGTTTTCTGTCGTTTTATTTAGTAAAAAATAGTTAGCTGTTTTCTACTTTAGTTTGAATTATGAAGACAAGTTAGTAATGATTCAATCACGATGTATAAATTATATAATCAAAAAAGTTGAAGCTGTAAAAGCAACATAATAAAATTATTATAAATGATAAGCGGGTGAAGCAGAAAGCGGGCTGCTAGTAGTACAAAAAATCTGCAAATCGTTCTGCTGGGTACGCACGGTTTATGTAACGGCCTTATGGATATTTTTTTATTTGTTAACATCTACGACCTTACCTCAATAGACCTGGATATATCGTGACAAGGATTTCATCTTCTACCAAGAGATAGAAGATTTACAGGATCAAGACGATTTTAACTATAGTGATGTTTTTTTCAGTTTCTGTCTACCCTGCTATTTTCAGGACCTGTATTCCTGTAGAGAAAACCTGGGAACTAGACAAGACTGTTAAGACACTCCTTCCCGTTCAAGACACATCCGTTCCCCTTTTTCTCGAATTCTAGAGACATTAAAGCGAAAAAATTAAGATGTTAAATATTTGATTTCCTCGAGTGGGAATCGAATCTATCTGTCGTGCTTACAGTCGTATGTGTGTGCCTCTAAACCACGACTGGCCCATACTATAAGCTGCATATTCTATATACATCTTACATATAATATTTAATATTTATTTATATGAATCGATTTATTGAGATACATTTATGCAGCGCCCGGAAAGTAATGGTGTATTACGCTATATTTTTAGACAAAATTACCATCGTCACGTCCGCATCTTTACGGGAGCGTGCTCAACGTTAATATGGAGAATCCCTTATTGATTTCCGATACTTTCAGGAACGAAATAAATAGAATCAGGATATTGGGTATAAAATGTTAAATTTCTGTTTGAGGTTGAATACTCTCTGCTATAATTAGATTTCTTTTAGGAAAATTATTGGGTCTTTTCCACTCAATTCAAGATTAATCAGATGCTTTATAATTTTGTCCCTATATAAAAAATATTACTTTATTTATTGAAAGTGTTAATTATTTGAATGGTTTTGTTCCAAAAAAATATGTCAAATATGGAACTGATTCGGTAAACTGCACAGGGGCAAACGCTTAGAATACACTAGTATAAACTATTTAGCATTTATCACAAAAAATAGATGTTTAACAAAATGTTTTCTTTTGTTTCAGATAACAATTACAACTCGAAACTATAGACACGCTTAATAGAAGATAATTAAATTATTGTACTAATTCGCAATTAAATTAGTGTATAAAAAGTGCTTTTAAATCGTTCATAGTATTCGTTGAAGTGCCTCAGTTATCAGTTTGAAATTAAGATTACATAAACAGTCAGACAGTCAGTTAGTTTATATTTTGTATAGTGAACTTAATCGATATTATAATTCATATACTGACAGAGACCATAAGTGACTTCTTATTGAGCCAGGCACCTTATACTACAATGGTTTAAAGGTAAGTGATCTTTTCATAATTTTTTAAAATTATTTGTAATAAACAAAGTAAACCTGCATATAAACAAACTTTATGAGTACTTAAACGCCTCGTGTTCGCTGAACGCTATATTAAATAGAAGCAGTTTTAGGAAATAGGACATTTTAACACTCGCATTTTGTCGGGTTCTCGTAATAAGCACGATATTAAATATCTGACTGGCTTTGCAAAATTTGTTTTATATAGAAAAATAAACAACATATTTTTATGTGAAGACACAGTAGAGATCGAACCAGTCTCTACTGAATTTATTTTCAGTAGAGACTAATTCGGTGTTGCCAATAACAAAGATCCTTTATGAATTTTTAAATCACACACAAATAACTTTTCTAAACAATATACCTGCCTTTTTGAAAAACTATGCTTTCTATCATTATGAATTTATTTTAAAAAAACCTTCTTTCTTTCTCTTCCGCTAAGTCTTACGGAATATAATTTTCTTTTTATTCATCCTTCTACTTCATTATTAATTAAAATCATAATAATCACATTATGATGTTGATAATATTATATAGACAATTTATCCATAGTAGCACTATAAAAATAATAAAATAGAAACATCTACAAAACTAGCTACTGCCTATTTAGAATAATTATCAATCATTATAAATGTCATAGTCTTTATTTTTCATCTACATTGTAAAACGGGCAGAACTAAATCCCGTTTATACAAAGTTCATAAAAAACACATTTTACAGGGGAAATTTTATTTCTTTTTATTTCGCTAATCACTAAAGCGTGGATATTAAAAGTACAGAACATCTGTTGTTGTAACTGTAACTGTGTTGGTATGCATAATTCTAAATTCTATTTTGATTTTATGCAGTTTTAAGATTGAGAATGTAATTATAAAAAAACACAGTAAGTTAATTATAATTTTTAATATTCCAAAGCAAATTCGAAATGATTAAATAGATTCTTCATTTTAGTCAAAGTTCAATCTCTTCCTCAATGTCTATCGTAGAGCATTTGCGTATTAAACTACTTTATTAATACTCTGGCTTCAATCCAACTGTCGCGACATTTGCCGTGGCCTTCACAAAGTTAATTATATTAATTTTGTCACTGTTTGGTGTTTACTCGTAAGAAAATTCGGTACGCATATCAAACCGTGAAACCGTGAAACGTGGAAAAGGTGGGTGCTCACGCTAAGGATAAACTGAGTCAACAGGAATAAGAGTCAACATAATCTGTTTCACGTAAATACTGAAATAAATATGTATGATAATTATATGATATGATATTTTTATACTTTAGATCTTTAAATAAAAACCATTTTCTAAAAGTGAATTATTTGCCTTATTAGGATCTTGAAATATTCATCTATTGCTACTTCACAATACGTACTGTGCTGCTAGCCATTTTTAGATATAAAATCATTGATTTGAGCTACATTGTTAGATATAAAATCAGCTTCACGCTGTATCCCGCCCACATTATGATAGGCCGAGAGAACCTAATGTTAAGACACACCGTTCCGCACTTTCCGCCGAATTCTGGAGGCATTGCGTGTTGAGTGGCGGAACTCAACGCCGCGCTTTGCCTCGACACTAGATTGAAGAAGTGTGGATCGAACCCATAACCTGGCGACCGGCGTCAATAGTATTGTTAGATATGTATAATCCGTAAATTGTTATCAGCTATTAGTTTACACTTTAACAACATAATTATATATTTTCGTATGTATTGCTGTTGCATTATAGGCCTGCTCAAAAATATTATAAACTGAATTACGTTTAATCACTTCTCAATGAATTCTCTCCATTATTTATTTACCAATTCTCTTAAATGTTTCGAACTGTCCACACTGTTAAAGCAATTGATGTAGCGTATGATTTTGTACCGACAATTTAATCGTTGGTGACAATTTGAGGCTGAAATGTGATTTAACCGTAAGTGACTGTAATTTCTATAGTTTTATATGTGTTGAAGTTGTATTGTGTTATACATTATACAGGGTTATTGATAAATAGATATACAAACTGATACAGGTTATACAGGTCACTTCCTTTGTTTTTACTGTTAATGACATGGTCCAAATTTTTATCGTTTTCGATATTGATTATTTTAAATACCATATGTGCACAAAAAAATTATAGAAATATAATTATATTATAGTGTATTTTCCCATCTATCTTTCGGTCTCTAATGTATTCACTATTTTAACATTCAAAATGAAACCGACTCTGTGTTGTCATTTTTTTATGTTTGTTGGGTGACGAAGTGTAAAAACGGTAAAAGTACAAGTATTATTTTTCAACGACCGAGACCTCCAATTTTACTGAACTCTCCGTGGGTGAGCCCGACTCACGCTTCTCTGGTTTTTTGAAATATACTTTGAATTAAAATATCGACTCTATATTTAACTAAATTAAACTTTTTTGTTGCATACTACAAAATATTGTAAATAGAACTTTATATTCTAATATTGTAAATAGAACTTTATATTCTGTTTTGTAAGTAAGTAGCATCTTATCAATTTATATTTCAATATTATTTCTTGATATGAAATGATATGTGTATATAACAGCCTTTCATATCCACCATATTTAACACAACCTTGATATAATGTTAACATTGATTTAACAGCGTACATATGCTCTATGAAATTTTATAGTCCATAAAAATTATACTAACTAGAAAATGCTATAAAATGAAAAGTTGTTTATATTTTTTACTATATAACAAGTACTTTGAATAAAAAAATATTTGTTATATATTTTTTAGGGTTAATTTCAAATACTTTTACTCAAATTAACATGAATTTTAATTGTAATATATTAAACTCAAGCTTTACGCTTTTAAGATACTCTGTTCCCCACTTTTTTGAAATATAGCGTGTTGAGTGGCACAACACACATCCGGGTTTGGTCTACCAGAGTGGGAAAATGTGAATAATTTAATCAAAATCATTCCTCTGAGTGGGAATCTGACCCACAACAAGCGGTAGCAGTACTGACAATTAAATAACTTGAAATTTCTTTTATAGATGTATATTCAATATTCAGCTTCACGTTGTATCCCGCACAAAGCAGGGTAGGCTTTCTGCCGAATTCTGGAGGCATTGCGTGATGAGTGGCAGAACTCAACGCCGCACTTAGCCTCGACACCAGAGCGAAGAAATTGAAATATAAATTTAAGTAAATATTTCATCTCCTCGAGTGGGGATCGAACCCACAACCAGTCGGTTTTACAGTCACACTTCGTGCCGCTGCGCCACGACTGGCCTCAATTTTTTAAACATGTTTCCAATATAAAGAATGACGAGAAGATACGAGAAGAAATGTTTCATCGCCGATTACTTTTGTAATTCAACTTATGACATCAATCAAAATCCGGAAATAAAGCATTACTTAATTCAATGGCTGTTACTTTGTTAAAGTTATCAGATTTATTTCGATAAAATGTTACATTTGCAGCTTACTTATAAATAAGTTATATGTAACATTCATTTGAGGTCGGTCGTGATGCAGGGGCAAAGTGTGTGATTGTAAACGCGACGAGTTGTGGGTTCGATTCCCACTCTTTTCTCTCCCTCGGCCTACCTTGCTACAGCCGGGATACAGCGTCAAATTAGAAGCTCAACTAAACATTGTGTCTTTTAAAATTTAAAGTGAAAAAAATATTTAAGATATAAATTTCTAATTAGCGACATTTTCAAAAGTATTATAAAATAAATCGTAATTTTACATATTATATAAAACACAGGTAAAGTATTACTAAATTCTCACTTATTATTACCACATAGATACTTAATAACATCAGGAATAAGCAAAAACGAGAAAATAAAAATTAGAAGAGCTATACCTATTACTTAAAATAATTAAAGTTTAAAATCGTCTTACTTCCGGGCGACATTTTTCCATTATGTCTAAGATTTAAACCAAAAACTATATTGTAGAATACGACCGTGATCATACAAATAGCAATCCCAAAGTGCCATATCCGCATTCACGAATGAAATAACCGATAATGGTTGCCCTGAACATGCAGTAACAAACACGGCGTATGATGTTCCTATAACAATGTATTCAGAGTGGTGGAATTTAAGATTTTTCGTTTCCGCAACTCATCGCAGTTTACACAAACTAAAGCATGCATAATGCAACTACTTTCACACTGAATGGAGCTTATTTTGAATACAATGTTGAAAATTCTTGGTACATTTGTTGACCGTGTAATTTGGATACACGACGATTATATTAGATAGTAACAGAGAAAATATTCTTGGTTTTTAAAGTGTAATCTATATATATAAAAGGACTTGTGCTGACTGACTGAGGTAAGACGCACGCAGAGCCGTAACCGCTGATGGTAGAAACGTGAAATTTGGACAGATGTTTATTTTCATATTCTGGACATCCACTAAGAAGGGAATTTGAAAAATTTTAACCCTAAAGGGATGAAATAGGGGTTGAAAGTTTGTATGGAAAAAATTTTTAATCTGTACCGATTTTTATAAAATTTGAAATTCAGACCTTTAAAAATATTTCATTAAACACGTGTTTCATGGTTTTTAAGAATTCACCCCCTAAGGGTTCAAATAAGGGGTTGAAAGTTTATATAGAAAAATCTTTAAATTGCCACCGATTTTTATAAAAAAATAAATTCAGACTGTTAAAAATATTTTATTGAACACGTGTTTCGTGGTTTTTTTAGAATTCACTCCTAATAAGCGGGCGAAGCCGCGCACGCCTCCTAGTACTTAATATTATTAACCACTACCTTTTTACCACTTTACAAGCGTCAGATAGTGTCTCTTTTTACATATTTAGTTTATATTAAACTAGTATCAAATCAGCTTCACGCTGTATCCCGCACACTGCAGGGTAGGCAGAGGGAACCTAGTGTTGAGACACCGTTCCCCACTTTCTGCCAAATTCTGGAGCCATTGCGTGTTGAGTGGCAGAACTCAACGCCGCGCTTAGCCTCGACACCAGAGCGAAGAAATGGAAATATAAATTTCAGTAAATATTTCATCTCCTCGTGTGGGGATCGAACCCACAAACAGGTTTTACAGTCACACTTCGTGCCGCTGCGCTTCGACTGGCCTTATAAACTAGTATCGTTTGCCTTAAAGTAAAATTTTAGATAAATTAAAAGAATTTTAGCGAAACTTAAGTAATTCTGAGATCAGAAGGGGAAGAAAAGTCCTCACGATTTCTTTCAGAAGCTTGAGAGATATTGACTTGGCTCGTATCCCACCATACATTAACCGTTCGCTACGAACGTGAGCAAATATGATCACAGTACGCGTTCCAAAGTAGCTTTCGGCTACAGTTAAAACAAATTTTCCATTCTCGGAATGTAGAACGTAGAAAAATCTAATTTCAAATGTCTTATTTCGATTTAAATTAATTAATTTCTTTTCGAATATAAAATGTATATAATTTTCTCTATTATATTAAAAATTTGAGAGCAGTGTGGAATGAAATATATATGACATTTACTGCACTGCTGTGAAAGTTAAGTCCAGTTTTCGCGGCAAATGGAGCGGACACATTAAGGACTGCGTTGAACCCGCAAGCGTAAACTACTTACATACTTATCCACCAATAAATAGAAAAGGACTGAGCGTGTAGAAAGAGTTGAAATGAACTCACTCAGTTCTAAGGAGCGGAGCGAAGTGATTACAAAATACAAAACTCTTTGTTGGTGGAAATATAAACTTACTTTATTTAAAAGGATTGCGCTCTGCCTAAGCATTACCCGCCCATTTTTTTTTGCGTTGAAAATTGGCCTAACAATAAAAAATTGTGATTCAATATATTTTTCTTTTATTCATTAGCGAGGCGAGTAGGGAGCGGAGTCACCTACTTAAATATAAAATTGTAATAAATGAGATTATTATAATGAAATAATGGATATATATACAAAAGTAAGTTGCGGATTGTTAGCACAAAGCAACTTTACAACGTTTAAGTGTTTCTCATATGATAACTATAATCCCAAGATATAACACTTGACGGTGCGAAAAAAAAATATATAAAATCATAAATTATCGTAAATCTAGTAATCTAGAATAGAATACAGTAAATTTTATCTATTTTACCAGTACAGTGGATTACAATAGAATAAGATATCAGATAGAATAACATACATCACCATCAGAAAATAAACAAAGGCGCGATATCGACTGTAGAGTTCAGTGTATAAAAATAAATTTAGCTTACATTTATCGAGTAGAAATTAAATCGATGTTGTTTTTGGCGAACAATTTGCGTGAGGGGTGGCAGTGACGCACACACGGATGGGGCGGGGGCTCGGTCGTGACGTCACTCACAACGTCAGATATCCTGCTCGAGTTTAGATGAAAAGAGTTTTTTAGCATTGACCTAGTTTTTTAAGGCATCAAAATATTGTATATAAATCCATTTTTATAACGATAGGTATATGGTCAGGAGAAAAGTGATAATAAAGGAAATATTTTTTTGGAAATTTGTTAGAATTACATTTTATTAAAGGTAAGAGTTATTTATTAAGACAGCTTAAAGCGTAAAGCTTGGTAAATATTTATAAAATGATAATATTGTATATTATGTACAATATAAAAAAGTAATACAAATCTTTGAAGTCTTTTGTCTTCCAAATTGCATATAACTTGGAAATAGCAAACAAGTATTAAAATACACAAAACCCTCTGTGAAATTTTAAAGTTTCATACAATATACATCATATAAATTCCGTGTAAGCCTCTCATCCTATATTATCTAATTCTTCTTTTTCTATTACACCATTTTAATGTCATCGTAATTCAGTTGAAAAGATGTCGTGACTGTGCACTTATATGGGTCCGTTTGGAAGATTTAAAACTATAATATAAGATTTTATTTATTGTAATTGAATTTGTTTGGTGGAAATTAAATCACACAATGAAAGTTACAAATAAAATAAAACATAGTACAAATAGAATAGAGTCACAATGAACACATCGGAGATACAGCGGAGAGAAGAGAATTTTTGGTTGTTTTGATTTCTGGGTATCCTGGCTGCGCTTCGTCGTAAAGTAGTTTCATATTAAAGAAAAATGTATATATGGCATTATAGGGATGCAATACTGCATATAAACATCACACGGAACAAAATATATAGGTACATGTTTTAGCAAAAATGTTAACATATGATTTTTGATTTATAGTATACACATTTATATTAATATGAGGAAGGAAACATCTATTTTCTCTGTGCAAAACCATTTTCATTCGGTAACATCGGTGTTCCTGATATCTGTTGAATCGCTGAAATTGCGGATGCTCGTTGTAGGTGTCTCTAGTGACTTGTTGCGTACAATTCTCATCGTAATATGGCCCTTGAGTCTTTCATTGTCGATTAACAGTAAGTAGTTATAATATATTTTTATTTATTATTTAAAGCATTATATTATTTCATCCTAGCCCTATTAGAATAACTGACAAAGTACCTATATGTTAGTTGTGGGATAAAAACAAATTAAAAGAAATATTTCTTATCCTCTTAGTAGAATGACTCCCAGAATAAATGAAGCCTTGAGTACCTATATATTATCTCATTAATTGAAATGGAATTTAAAAACAGTACGCCTAGTATTGTAGCATCTGTGTTAAACTTTAAATGGACGCAATGCCTTGAAAAATTCAGAGGAAAGTGGGGAATGGAATGAAACTGAACTAGGCGATCTAAATGGACTTTGTGTTTTAACAAATCAAATAAATCAGCTTCACGCTGTATCCCGCACACAGCAGGGTAGGCAGACGGAACCTAGTGTTAAAACACTCTGCTGCCCATTTTCCGCCGAATACTGGAGGCATTGCGTGCTGAGTGGCGGATCTCAACGCCGCGCCTTGCCCCGACTCCAGAGCGAAAAAATGGAAGTATTTTACATTTAAATAAATATTTCATCTCATAATATTTCATAAACATTTCAACAGTCAATTTTACAGTCACACGTGCCCCTGCTCCACGACTGGCATATATAATAATATTTGTATTTATAGATAAAAACTACTCTGTAGTTTCATATGGATATTATAGAACTACCTTTTATAAGAGCAAGCACATCGCTAACTGTCAGACAGGTATGCTGTTTGTCGCATGCATGACTCACATACTCTAACTAATAGCTCATTACCATAATGATATTGTATAAATACAAACGGAAAAGGTGACTAACCGAGACGTCTAAAGCTTACATTTATAGATATTATTATTAAAATTTATATATAAAATAATCATTTATTTATAAAATCGTAATTGATCGGTGTGTACACATAGAAGATAATACAAGAAAAGTTGTTATTGTGGACGTTTAACAATGTAATAGAACCTAAAAAAAATACTTTTACTTTTTGTCTCTTTGTCTGTTTGTCGGTTTGTCTGTGCGGTTGTGTACGGTAATCTAAAAGACGGCCTATCCGATTTAAATCCAATTTTTACAATTGTATGTTGGCAAACCACCCTCAACATCAGTGTTTGTTTTATTTCAATCGGTTCATAAATAAAAAAGTTATATCAATATAAAATATTTTGTTTGATTAAATAACTGGTAAAGAAACTGTTTCATTGAATTAGCTATAACTTTAGTTTTAATATAATATATAGATATTGTGTTAAAATTAATAATTAGAAAACGAAAATAATCGCGTAGCATTTTAACTAAAATTTATTACTTTCACAGGTTCATACATACTATATTTCCTGGACTTGATGTAAAGTTTTTAGAATCTATTTAACTTTGACGATGCTAATATTTAGGACATGGTTTGCTATAGGTACTTACAAATTAAAATTTCATTAAAGTTTTTTTTTATAATTCCGTGACATTAATTTTTCGAACTTATAATTATATATTTTGATAGATAGAACTTGAGGGTTATCACTATTGGATTATCGATAGCAAATTAATTTTATCCCCTAAACCAACTACGCCACAAATGTGTCAATTAAAAAATACCTTTGGATTTACATAATGCAATTTTTATGTAATTAAATGACTATCCGTTGAGTTCAGTGATCACACGCAATGCCTCCAGAATTCAATGCAAAATGGGGAACGGAGTGTGCTAACACTAGGTTCCCTCTACCATCCCGCCCTCCCGCTGTAAGCAACAAAAAAAGAAGTAAATATCATTTACATTTACACATTAACTTCAACCTCCATAGATTATAGTAACTCTTCCATGAAAAAAAAAGATCATTTGTCAACTTTACCCATTAAGCCATTAGGCGTGAATATGCGCATTAAGGAAGGCTAATAGTCATTTTGCTAACGAATATTGTATGTATGTTGTAATTTGCGAACGACCTAGTTAATTATTGTAGAAACTTATTTGTGTTATAGTAAAGGAATTTAATTATACGACAGAGTAGCGTTTCACGCTTTGCCTGGCGTTGGTTGCGTGTTTGATTCTTACTTGTTGTAATAAAGGTGGTTAAATGATTATTTATTCTTTCAACGGAAAACATTAAATTTTTTTTTTTAATAAAGTGTGATTACTGCTGACTACATCTAGTGTAATTTTAAAGTTCTAAGTGAAATGTAATTTTTTTTTTGTAGTTTAAGTACATAAACATAATTTTATGTAAAACCTTTTTAGGTATTTAGCATTTACATTTTACTGTTAAAAGTTAAGTTACTCATGAAATTTCATTTATTAATGGAAGATTCGTGTTCGAAAACTACTGCAGTTTCAAAGCTCTTCCCGAATTAACACCTTCACAGACACAAACAGCTTGCTGTTTGTATACTTAGATACATCTTTACATTCAAGTAGCAAATGAAAACCCAATAACTTTTTTTTAGTTTTACGATGTTTCCTGCATACAGCAGGGTACCAGAGGGAACCTAGTGTTAAAACACTCCATTCTCCACTTTCCGCTGAACTCTAAAGAAATTGCATGTTGAATGGCAGAGTGAAGAAATGAAAATATATAAATTCATTTCCTCGAGTGGGAATCGAACCCACAACCTTTCGAGTCCACAGTCATACACTTTTACCCATGCGCCACGACTGGCCACAACGAATTATTAACTAATTCGTTTAATTATTTTTTTGTATAAAATCCAAAATTGCCTCCAATGGCACTAGCATAAAATCTTACCAGGATTTGTTTTAGAATATAATTGGTACAATTAAATTTTCAATTCCAGTAGCTAATAATAAATAACATTTTAATTTCGTGTTATGTAACAAAAGAGACAATGAAACAAATGACCTTCGTAGCAAGAGAGGAAAGGACATTATTTCATTTATTCAAAGAAACGTCTTAAATTAAATTCTTATTTATTAAATAAGGAATTTACATCAAATCGATTAATTCTTTCTTCCTTATATAAGGAAACGTTATGCTAGTGTTTTTTTTTGGAAAAGGCAAGGCAAATGAGCGTACGGCGCATCTGATGTTAAGTGATCGCCGCCGCCTATGATCACGTGTAACACCGGCGTGGTGCTGCTAAGAAATTCGGCATGTAACAGGTCCAACATTCTCCAGAACACTCATGAAAGATGCGGTGAGATTGCATAGCGAAGACTCGTCTCTGTGCAAAGCCAATGTACGCTTTTCACAGATCATTTATAGTAAGAAGTCTAAAGAGTGATTGATATGCATCGACATGAGATGTAGGTTCTGAAGTTAGTAATAAGAGCCAAGCTCATAAAAAAATTTCAACTGAATTTTAATACGAATCGTATATTTTTAGTTATATATAGTTATATTTTTGGGAAAAATTAAAAATCTTCTGTGTCTGGGTCGGAAAAATTACAATCACAAATTTTGTTATTGCAATGCACGGCCTTGAGACAGGCAGTTCCGTAGTAGGTATCGAATATATTTTTTTTAATTTATCCTCATATAATAAATTACTAAAATTGTAACTGTTAAGCAGCGCTCGCCTAAAAATATATATTTAATCTTTTTAGAGTTCGGAACTTAGAATGGAAGAAACGAAATCGTTATAGGATCACGTTATCCTCCGTCGGTCCGTCTGTCAATACGATTTATCTCGAGATCAAGAGCGGTTTCAGCTCTACAAGCTATTAAGTTGAAATTAATATCAAATATTCAGATCTACGGTCCCTTAGTGTACAGAAAAAATCAAGCTTCTAAGTTAACGTAATAAAAGAATAGGAGCATTTATACATAGTTTTTGCTACATTATTACAAACTTAGTGCATACGCCCATAATCTTAATTTAGTCAACTTTATTTGCCACATAATTCGAACATATAGGGACTTCTAAAATACAGCAACAAAAAAATTGCAAAATGTAAATTTATATTAATATTACAGATAAAAACTATTACAAACATATACACATAATAAGTGCATACGGCCCGCATACATAATTTTGATAAGTGAAGGAGATTTAAAAAAAAAGTGCAAAATGGAAATTTATATTGATATTAAAAATTCAACTGCGTACAGTTGGATCAATAATTGGCTGGATAAATAAAGTACGTAGTACTAATCAAGAAATTACACGAAGAAGAATGTCTTAGAAAACAAAAAAAATCAAAACTTTTGTCACAAAACGTCTTCAACTTGCTTGCTCTGAATACCATTTAGATTTTTTTTTTCCATTTTTAAAATGTTATTCCAAACTTATAAAAGAAAAATGTTTACTAAGAAAAATAAAAATTTATACATAGCGAGATTTGAACCCACGCCCTTGGAAATCGTCCAAGCGCTCTGACCAACTAAGCCATACGTACTTATCTAGAACAACACTTAAAAGTGTTAAAAATAAGCCATACGTTCGCATCGAGCTACCTCGAAATTCTTTTACTCTTGTTACAACTTATTTATTTTATGTTGTTAGCATCTCTGTAG
>JAATLQ010014885.1:1681-35437 GCA_013421005.1 Heliconius erato x Heliconius himera | reverse complement strand
GTCGGCCGTTTTGGTATTGGCATAAAGGCGAGCTGAATTTTAAGTTTACACCAAATAATTTGGTTAATCGTACTGATTGGACTCGTGGTATCATGGAATTACAAGCAGTGCCTACCAGTAAACATGTCATAAGTGCTTTGGTAGTAGGAAGTGAAGCTTTGACGATGGAAGGACTTTGTGATCGAGACATAGCTGAAGGTATAACCGATATTTTGAAAACCATTACAGGAAATAAATGCATACCTTATCCTGTGACAATCCTTAGGTCACATTGGACATCAGATCCATATTTTTATGGCGCGTATTCCTTCGAATGTCAGTATACTGATGGTGAAGTGCAGAAACTTTTAGCATGTCCTTTACCAGGTCCAAGTGAGCCTGTTCCTCCTATTCTTTTATTTGCTGGTGAAGCAACCGTTCCTGGTCATTTTGCTACGGTAGACGGCGCTAGAATAAGCGGAGTGAGAGAAGCTGAAAGAATCATTCAGTTAACTTTGCTTTATAAAGGGCCACCACTTCCAACCTGTGTGAACCAAATGCCTATGCAATGTTCTTAAAATATTGACGTGTGCAAAATTTTAAAATATGAAAAATCTATTTTTTTTATTTTGTTTTCAAATAATATTTATTAATGTGTATAAATAAATATTTTTAAATGTTATCTAAGTTGACGATGGTCATTTTTATTTACTTTATCTTTTACTGACACTCAAAGAGTCCTATATTGTATTTAATAAATTACTCTGACTTGATTTATTGAACAATCAATTACTCTGATTTAACTTAGTCTATGAATGAATGATCTTTTAAAGAATAAGACTACTTTATAATTGACATTATTTTTATTTCTTCTTAGTTTTTATTATATCTTTCTAGTTCACTATAACTTAGCCCGTTTTGCACTTCCTGTCCTTTAAATAATATTGTACCTATCTGAACAAAACGCTGAGCTTGCAAGGCTACAGTAATAAATAAGTTAAGGAAGTGTTAAAAGTTTCTATTTATTTGTTTTGGATATAAATAAAAACCGTTAAAGTGTGATTCGGACTCACCCACCGAGGTTTACACGTACCACGTACGTTGGGATTGTAGGCCAAGAAGTACAACCCCCAAAAATTGACATAAATATAATTATATGCATTCATTTTGTATGACTAGAAACTAGCTAAACTATAACGATTTTTTTTGTCTATGAAATATCTAAAAAAATCACTCTTGGGATTTTTTTCCTTTATATGTATTGTAAGTTCTCATTTTATGCCAATTTAAAAAAAATATAGGTCAACGGGAGTAGGTACCATGGGTTACCATACCATAGGTTTTGATTACAAAATCCAAAAAAATTTATGCATAAATGCTTATATCTTTTAATTGCGTTGACTTAGAAATTTGATCTTTTCGGAGCTTCAAGGGGCCATAGACTTGAATATTTGATATAAATTTCAGATATCTCCAC
Source organism: Heliconius erato x Heliconius himera (assembly GCA_013421005.1). Classification (NCBI taxonomy): domain Eukaryota; kingdom Metazoa; phylum Arthropoda; class Insecta; order Lepidoptera; family Nymphalidae; genus Heliconius; species Heliconius erato x Heliconius himera. The sequence goes on along the minus strand of JAATLQ010014885.1, from coordinate 33,981 downwards.
GCGATCTCGAGATAAAAATGATCATGACAGGTGGACAAACGGATAACAAAGTGATCCTATAAGGGTTCCGTTTTTAACTTTTGAGGTATGGAGCCCTTAAAATTGGTATAAGTTACAAAAAACAGTTTACAAATAAAAAGATATAAAAGCTTTTACTTGTACATTATAATATCATTTTTATTAAAAAATTTTAATAAAATCAGCTTCACGCTGTATACAGCAGGGTAGGAAGAGGGAACCTAGTGTTAAGACACTCCGTTGCTCACTTTCCTCCAAAGTCTAGAAGCATTTAAAATTACAACATTATTTATATAAGCGTTTGACTGTAACACGACGGTTGTAGGTTCGATTGCCACTAGGCGTAATGTATTATTATTTATTAATATTTCTTTCTTCGCTCTCGAACTAAGGCAAAATAGCATCGTTGAGTTCCGCCACTCAACACACAATGCCTCGAATTCGCCTTAGCATTACGTTCCCTTTGCTTAAACGATACTGTTGAAGCTGAAAAAAAAGTGCATTCACATTTTATTTTTTAATTACATCTATGAAAGTTATGTTGGCCCAGAATCCCCTTATTTAGGCCTCCATGTACCGAATATATGTATAAGTTTGTTGCCAAATTTTTAACAAGTGCGTATGTTGTGCATTATTGCAATTTAACAAAAGCGAATTAAATTTTCTCTGGCAATGAGCGCGTCTGGCGCTTGGGCTAGGCGCCGAAATGTCGGCAAGTGAAGCGAGTAAAGCATGGTTTGGCTTCGTTTTTGATGATAAATCTATAGTCCACTACCACTATGTTTACTAAATGTAATGAAAATTTACGTCTAAAACTTTCTAGAAAAATATGATTACGAAGTTTCTTCTTAATTCGTTTTTTTTTAAATATTTAATAAAAACTAATCAATTTTCTTTACAGATATGATATTATTTACTAAAATAGAAAAATAAGACTTTTAAAATTTAATATGTCATCGAAGTAGGGATTTTTTTTTATATTGTGGTTTATTTTTGTTAAAAACGATTTGGATATGTTTTTTACATTAAAAAAGTTATAAAATTAAAATGTTAATCAAATGTTGCCACAATAAAAAACATGGTTAATATTTTTGAATTACTGGTACAATTTTTTGTAAGATTATAAATAGTTTTGGCATTGGAGATAAATATACGGAATACATTATTTTTTGACAGCCATTTATTGGATTCTATAAAGATCTGAACTTTATCACCATGTTCATGTAAGATAATACCACTTAATCATGTAAAAAATACCAATAGGTTCTTTATTGGTATAACTATTATTTGATATTATTATTTAAAATAAAATAAAGTGAAACTAAAGTTATTATAACTTTGTCGCTGTGTAATTGGCTAGGGTATTAGGTTAGTCGCCATTTATAAGCATTTGGTATTAGGATATTAGATCTCATTAGCCACTTGAGGCTCCCATTTTCAAATGCTATCAGATTAATAAAATCATATTGATATATTTAATAAAATTCTTATTAAAAATACCAGAAGGCTTATTAAATGTACTCTCGTGGCTCCTATATACGATTAATATTATTACTGAACAAATGTATTAACCCGTTTAGATGATTATTGAATACAAAAAAATCCGGTCAAGTGTGATATTGCGAGTTACATGGTGGTTTTTCTTGTTACCAGAGTGATTCCCCCGAGTGGGAATCGAAGCCACATACTATACGAATAAGCGAAAATGTTATTGTCGTTTAGCATATCAGAAATCTATTAATACGAAATTGCATCCATTTCATATAATATTTTATGTCAAAGGGCCGCTTTTAATGAAATTTATCGAAAACACATTTTGTGTTGCGCTGTTGTGCGAAAATTAAATTCGAAAATCAGAAAAACGCACAAGTATAAAATATATAAATGAATCAAAGAATTGTAATAAAATAATTAATTCAGAATAAAATAATTTAGAAAAAATGATCAAAAACAGAGAATTATGAGAGTTTTTATAAAACGAATTAGAATATTATACTCATTGGATAATATCGTTCGTTCATTTTAATTTCACCAAAAAACTGTCGTTGTTGATATCGTACCTGCGGGATGCGACGCATTATAAAATAGTAACCAATGTAAATGTGAAGAGTGAGCGGCACGCAGCGAAGCCCGCGTCTCTGCAGATGGCGGGCTGCGGGACAGATGCGTGACGCAGCGCGCAGGACCGGCGCCCCGCGGTGCGTGCCGGCGGTGCAGGCGGTGCGTGGCGCGCGGCGCGGCGGCGCGGCCCGGGCGGCAGTCGCTCCCAGCAGGCGGCCGGCGCGGGTCGCTCTCGCCTCTCCCTCGCGCTCTGTGCCTCGCGGGCTGCGCTCGCGACACCATCGCCCGCAGTACCGGCCAGTCCGGCCGACCTCACCTCAGACCGCGAACACACATGCACTTTCATTCATCACATCAAAAGTTTTCATGCTATTCGCTAGTTATCCCGGACTTAGGTACGCTACGCCGGGACGCGGGCCGGTTCTCATTTAGGGGAGTCAAAGCTTGCCTTTTTCAAGTTCTGGTAAGAGAACATTGATCTAATATGTTGTATAAAATTCGGAGCTTTAATAGTGAAAATATGCGTTACATTTTCTTTATTTAATTAGCATCTTGTGCTGCTACATCGTTATATTATTTTATAATATTATTTTGGGAAACGAGAAAATATAGACAGTTTCTTTGGTCCGCTAAAGAATGTGTTATATTTTATCTTAGATTAGATGTCACCAGAGGCAAAAGAGCAATAGTCACTGGCTATAAGCCAAAAATGCCGACCACGCGCATTAACGTTAAGAAGATAGTTTAGAAAATTGGAAATATTCAAGTAAAAAGACACATTTAAATTCACAGTTCTAACTAGATTTCAAAGAAACTGTAATACATTGTAGGTTGTAAATATAGATGTATACTCCTCACATATTTCTTCATTTATAAAAGTCATGACATAAAAGTAATGTATGGTCCTTTTTGAGATATTTATGTAACGCCTTCTTTACTTCCCTGCCATACAATAACTTAGAAAACAGTTCATGTTGAGTGCTGTCACGCTTATGAGAAAGCCTAGATAAGAGCTCGCGTTCAATAGCGACTGGCTTATCACACTTAGTATCTCTCAGCGTACTTTCTCATAAACAATCCTCACTGACAAGACTTACATCGTCACGTAATTCCTACTGTAGATTCTAACGAGCAGTTATTTAGACATTCATTGTAAACGAAGATCGATATTTTGGCAGCATCATTTCACGCCCATATATTTATCTCGCCTAAGAGTAACTTGCTACCACGTGGTGGATTTACGGGACTATAATACGATAATTAATATTTTTAAAACGATATATAATTTAGTTTATATTTTTATGTTAATAAATTATATTATACCAATAAGCTGATTTTGGTATAGTACATAAAAATATTACTAGCGTATAAAGTAATACTTGCTTTGACCAAATATTCAAAATAATAAATAGATTATATAAAATTAAACTCATTTATTATCTTTTGTAAGAAAACAATATATATTTTTAGCAGCGTACTCAGAGGGAACCAAATTTTGAGATACTTCGGTGATTCTTTAAGGCATTGCGTGTTGAGTGGCGAGACTTAATGCCGCGCTTTGCATTGGTATCAGAAAGAAGAAATGAAAATATTCATAAATAATATTATACTCCCCCTAGTGGCAATCGAACCTACTACCGTCGCGTTTAAAATCACACGCTTGTGCCTCTGCGCCACGACTGCCTCGGTTTAGATTTTGAAAACATAATTTTCCATTTTCCGCATAATTTGTAGACATTAGGTATGGTGGAACCCAATGCCACGCTTTGTATTTCAATGCGCGGAATTAAAAATAATATCAAATATAATAATTTCTTCTAGTAACAATTTAACACATAATCACAACATATGTACTCAGAGCTCTGAAATTTAGTTTTAAATATACGTTTATTAGATAGGTTTAATATAATTACGTATTATTATTCACTAATTATGTTTCCTAACATCATTTACTATTAACATGAAAAATAAAAAAATACCACTTTATAATAAATATTATCTTTTTCCCAATGAAATGTTTAATATATCACATTTTATCTAATTTCTTTTGTTTTATCCTAAACAACAATCGGCACTCGTATTTCAAACGATGACACTTTTATCCACTTATGTGGGAATGGATTCAATAAAAACACCTCCCGTGCCGAGCCAAGCCTGGCACCAGAGACTCACTAATTCTCATAAAACCCTACCCTACCGGCGACTGTGTTTTATTAGCGCCAACTAAAACAAACATTCTGATTTTTCCCTACCTATATTTAAACTTGCGTAATTTCCGCGTTCCCTTTTATAATAGGCAAACTTATTTAGAGTTCTACCTTGTGCTCCAACAAATGGTCATTTTACACGAACCTCATGATTTATTATACTGTTCTAATTCAAAACTTGAGGAAATACTAGGGAAATAGCAAAGCAGTTTATTCATACGTAATTGTGCTACAATAGTCAGTTGACAAATCCAGTTAACATAACTATACAGTAAGTTAACTTGACCGTGTGAAAGAACTTAGAAAAGACATAACCAGTTCTTTGATTTTCACGATTATTACACATTTTAAATAAAACTATTTTAACCGGATTAATCGCGTATATTTTGTATGTTTATACATTTTTGGAAACCCGACGTTTCGAACACTACTGCAAACTAACGGAACGGACTACTGCAAAGTGTTCGAAACGTCGGGTTTCCAAAAATGTATAAACATACAAAATATACGCGATTAATCCGGTTAAAATAGTTTTATTTAAAAAGACATAACCATTCAAATCTGATTCCAACGAATAAGTCATAACATTTCGAAACTTGCGGACCCGGAAAACTAATAGGAACTGTAAATTGTCATTTCAGATAGAATGTTGCTGACGTTTAGGGCAATTTGTGAGTTATCCCCAAGAGATACAATTTCCTCCTCCGCTTAATTGCTCTCAAGGTTTTCGGGCTAGCTAGAACAACTCTTGACCACTGGGCATCGCGTTCGAGTGGTAGCGGTCAGCTTATGCTGTATTGTTAGTTCAGACATCCTTGAAATTAATTCATAACAGTTTAAACCATTTTTTAAATATTTTTTTCAGCTTCATGTTGCATATTGTAAGGGTAGAAGAGTGAACCTGTTGTTAAGTTAACCTGGATAACTCATCGCCGTACTTTGTCTTCTTACCAGAGTGTGAAAATGAAAATAATTTATTTCCCCAACTAGAAATTGAACTTACAACCACCCCCTTTATAGTAAGACGCTGTACCGCTGTACAACGACCAAAAAACATACAAAATAAAAAAATCTGGTAACTATTTTATTCTTGTTAGACATTTGGGTGAATCAGAATTAATTATTAACGAATAGTATAATAAATAATGGTAGTTGTAGTTCACAGTCGCAGAAAAATCGTAAACGGCGTCATAGTTAAAACTATATAACTATATATAGCTTTTGTCCTTAATTCTTAAGCAAATTGGTTTATAACTAGAAATATCACCATACATAGGTATTTGATTCAGCAAAAAAATATTCATATATTTTTACTTATTTAGCTTCTATATATTTTTGGTCAAATTTTGCTTTTGCAAAACTATTTACAAACGTTTCTTTTTCAGCTTCACCTTTTTTATGACACTCCGTTCTTTTCTTTCCGGCCGAATTTGATACAATACAGTATGGTCAATCAGTCGTGGCCGCCCTAAAATTAGTAGATAGCTGTGCAGATTTTGATCTTAGGCTTTTTCTTAGTTTAGATTTTTTCTTCGTAATTCGTATTCGTATTTTTTTCGTCAACCTAACTTTAGGACAGCCACGACTTCTTCACTCTACTGTACTTCTATATCGATGAAAAGCTCAATTTTTTTAAATCTTTATTAATATAACAAAGCGGCAGAGTTTGTTTCTTTGTTTAAACGCTAAGATCTCTGGAACTACTCCTTGGATTTACTTTTCAATTGTTTGAACACTATCGAATAATTTTAACCGCGTGCGCGATATGTAAGTACGTTGTACTATAAAAACATTATTTTTTTATATTCTTATTATTAGTTCTTAAAAAAATCTTATCTATCTTTTATAAATTAATCACAATAAGGTATTTTATTTTTATTATTTAATTTTTTCATTTGACATGCATGTTAATATTTGCGGTAGAAAGTTATTCCACCATTAAGGAAATTTTATGAAAATAAGTATACCTTACGAGAAAATATTAAATTAAATTAATTCAACGTTCTGTTTACGCGAGATGCGCCAACCCTGTGCCGGGATGCCCACGAACTTTATCAATAGATATCGTTGTGCCAAAAAAGCGAATAGTTATAACGCACTATTTACGTCTTGCGGTAAGGATATAAGTATCTTTGCTGTTATTTTTTTTTGAACGTATGGCTTAGTGGCCAAGCGCCTGGTCGGTCCCCAGGAGGCGCGATTTCGAGTCCCGCTACGTTAAAATTTTTATACGTTTTCTAAATAAATATTTTTCCTAAGTGTGGAATAAATAACACTTTAAAAATGTTAAAAATATTTAATCTCTTGCCAAACGATAATTCTTAGTAATTATATTTGGGTAGCGGAAATTTGAAACAACATAAACAAATTGTAACAAGCGTATCAAAATTTCGACATAGCTTGATGAGAACGTATAACTTAGTGGTTAGAGCGCCTCGTCGGTTTCCAGGACGCGAGTACCACTACGTTCAAATTTTAATACGTTTTCTAAATAAGTATTTTTGCTACTTTACAGATTAGATCTTTGTCCGATGACGGCCGTAAGCCGAGGTTCGAAGTCCCGCAGGGTACGCCCTTGCCGCCGACGACATCCTCTCAATCAGCCAAGTTATGCTTACATTTTCTCAGGAACAAAGTACTCTCTTCCCTCTCAAACCGATATCGCTATAAAGGCCAGTAGGGTAGACAGCATTAATCTCAAGTTCGAAAAAAAACGCAACCGTGCAAAGGTAATTAAACGGAAAAGAAATCGGTGAAAATTATTTTGTCACAAGTTAAAAAAAACAGGTTAGATTCTATCCCTACTCGCAAACGAAGGTTATGTGCTCTTTGACGCCGTTTTTTTTCTGTCGTTTTATTAAATGAAAATTGGTTAGCTGTTTTCTACTTTAGTTTGAATTATGAAGACTACTTAGTAATGATTCAATCACGATGTAAAATTATATAATCAAAAAAGGTGAAGCTGTAAAAGCAACATAATAAAATTATTATAAGTGATAAGTGGGTGAAGCAGAAAGCGGGCTGCTAGTAGTACATAAAATCTGCAAATCGTTCTGCTGGGTACGCACGGTTTATGTAATGGCCTTATGGATATTTTTTTATTTGTTAATCTACGACCTTACCTTAATAGACCTGGTTATATCGTGACAAGGATTTCATCTTCTACCAAGAGATAGAAGATTTATAGAATCAAGACGATTTTAACTATAGTGATGTTTTTTCAGTTTCTGTCTACCCTGCTATTTTCAGGATCTGTATTCCTGTAGAGAACACCTGGGAACTAGATAAGACTGTTAAGACACTCCTTTCCGTTCAAGACACATCCGTTCCCCTTTTTCTCGCCGAATTCTAGAGACATTAAAGCGAAAAAATTAACATGTTAAATATTTGATTTCCTCGAGTGGGAATCGAACCTAACTATCGTGCTTACGGTCGCATGTATGTGCCTCTACACCACGACTAGCCCATACTATAACCTACATATTCTATATACATCTTACATATAATATTTAATATTTATTTATATGAATCGATTTATTGAGATACATTTATGCAGCGCCCGGAAAGTAATGGTGTATTACGCTATATTTTTAGACAAAATTACCATCGTCACGTCCGCATCTTTACGGGAGCGTGCTCAACGTTAATATGGAGAATCCCTTATTGATTTCCGATACTTTCAGGAGCGAAATAAATAGAATCAGGATATTGGGTATAAAATGTTAAATTTCGGTTTGAGGTTGAATACTCTCTGCTATAATTAGATTTCTTTTAGGAAAATTATTGGGTCTTTTCCACTCAATTCAAGATTAATCAGATGCTTTATAATTTTTGTTCTTATATAAGAAAATAATACTTTATTGAAAGTGTTAAGTATTTCAATAGTTTTGTTCCAAAAAAAATATGTCAAATATGGAACTGATTTGGTGAACTGCACAGGGGCAAACGCTTAGAATACCCTAGTATATACTATTTAGCATTTACCACAAAAAATAGATGTTTAACAAAATGTTTTCTTTTGTTTCAGATAACAATTACAACTCGAAAATATAGACACGCTTAATAGAAGATAATTAAATTATTGTACTAATTCGCAATTAAATTAGTGTATAAAAAGTGCTTTTAAATCGTTCATAGTATTCGTTGAAGTGCCTCAGTTATCAGTTTGAAATTTAGATTACATAAACAGTCAGACAGTCAGTCAGTTTATATTTTGTATAGTGAACTTAATCGATATTATAATTCATAGACAGAGACCATAAGTGACTTCTTATTGAGCCAGGCACCTTATACTACAATGGTTTAAAGGTAAGTGATCTTTTCATAATTTTTTAAAATTACTTGTAATAGACAACGTAAACCTGCATATAAACAAACTTTATGAGTACTTAAACGCCTCGTGTTCGCTGAACGCTATATTAAATAGAAGCAGTTTTAGGAAATAGGACATTTTAACACTCGCATTTTGTCGGGTTCTCGTAATAAGCACGATATTAAATATCTGACTGGCTTTGCAAAATTTGTTTTATATAGAAAAATAAACAACATGTTTTTATGTGAAGACACAGTAGAGATCGAACCAGTCTCTACTGAATTTATTTTCAGTAGAGACTAATTCGGTGTTGCCGATAACAAAGATCCTTTATGAATTTTGAAACCACACACAATTGACTTTTTTATACAATATTCCTGCCTTTTTGAAAAATTATGCTTTCTATCATTATGAATTTGTTTTAAACAAATCGTCTTCCGGTAAGTCTTACGGAATATAATTTGCTTTTTATTTAATCTTCTCTTTCATTATTAATTAAATTCATAAAAATCACACTATGATGTTGATAATATTATTTAGAGAATTTAGCTTTGTTTCTTTTTGTTATTTTTATAGTGCTACTATGCACTATAAAAATAACAAAAAAGAAACATCTACAAAGTTCGCTACTGCCCATTTAAAATAATTACCAGTCATTATAAATGCTATGTCTTTATTTTTCATCTACATGTATGTTTTACAACAAGTAGAACTAAATCCCGTTTATACGAAGTTCATAAAAAAAACATTTTACAGGGGAAATTTTATTTCGTTTTATTTCGCTAATCGCGTGGATATTAAAAGTACAGAACATCTAGACAAGTACAGAACTGTTGTTGTAACTGTAATTGTGTTGGTATGCACAATTCTAAATTCTATTGTGATTTTATGAAGTTTTAAGATTGATAATGTAATTATACAAAAAAACACAGTAAGTTAATTATAATTTTTAATATTCCAAAGTAAATTCGAAATGATTAAATAGATTCTTCATTTTAGCCAAAGTTCAATCTCTTCCTCAATGTCTATCGTAGAGCATTTGCGTATTAAACTACTTTATTAATACTCTGGCTTCAATCCAACTGTCGCGACATTTGCCGTGGCCTTCACAAAGTTAATTATATTAATTTTGTCACTGTTTGGTGTTTACTCGTAAGAAAATTCGGTACGCATATCGAACCGTGAAACCGTGAAACGTGGAAAAGGTGGGTGCTTACGCTAAGCATAAACTGAGTCAACAGGAATAAGAGTCAACATAATCTGTTTCACGTAAATACCGAAATTAATATATATGATAATTATATGATATGATATTTTTATACTTTAGATCTTTAAATAAAAGCCATTTTCTAAAAGTGAATTATTTGCCTTATTAGGATCTTGAAATATTCATCTATTGCTACTTCACAGTGCGTGTGCTGCTAGCCATTTGATTTGAGCTACATTGTTAGATATAAAATCAGCATCACGCTGTATCCAGCACACAGCATGGTAGTCAAAGGGAACCTAATATTAAGACACACCGTTCCGCACTTTCCGCCGAATTCTGGAGGCATTGCGTGTTGAGTGGCGGAACTCAACGCCGCGCTTTACCTCGACACTAGATTGAAGAAGTGGGGATCGAACCCATAACCTGGCGACTGGCGTCAATAGTATTGTTAGATATGTATAATCCGTAAATTGTTATCAGCTATTAGTTTACACTTTAACAACATAATTATACACATGTATATATGTACATATATATATATTTTTGTATGTATTGTTATTGCTTTATAGGCCTGCTCAAAAATATTATAAACTGAATTACGTTTAATCACTTCTCAATGAATTCTCTCCATTATTTATTTACCAATTCTCTTAAATGTTTCAAACTGTCCACACTGTTAAAGCAATTGATGTAGCGTATGATTTTGTACCGACAATTTAATCGTTGGTGACAATTTGAGGCTGAAATGTGATTTAACCGTAAGTGACTGTAATTTCTATAGTTTTACATGTGTTGAAGATGTATTGTATTATACATTATACAGGGGTTATTGATAAATAGATATACACACTGACACGGGTTATAGAGGAGGTCACTTCCTTTGGTTTTACTGTTAATGACATAGTCCAAAATTTTATCGTTTTCGATATTGATCATTCTAAATACCATATGTGCATAAAAAAATTATAGAAATATAATTATATTATAGTATATAGTATAATTATATAATTATATCTGCCTACCCTGCTGTGTGCGGGATACAGCGTGAAGCTGATTTATTTTATTTATTTAATTATATTATAGCGTATTTTCCCATCTGTTCTTCGATCTCTAATATATGCATTATTTAAGCATACAAAATGAAACCGACTTTATATTGTAATTTTTTTAAGTTTATTGGGTGACGAAGTGTGATAACGCCAAAAGTACAAGTATTATTGTTCAACGACTGAGACCTCCAATTTTTGTACGGGACTCTCCGTTTATACGAGCCCGACTCGCGCTTCTCTGGTTTTTTGAAATATATTTTGAACATTCCTATTGTAGGTACGTGTAATTATTTAAATTTTTGTTTCATACTGCAAAGTTTGTTCTAATATTGTAAATAGAACTTTATATTCTGTTTTGTAAGTTAGTAACTTCTTATCAGTTTATATTTCAATATTATTTCTTGATATGAAATGATATACACATATCATTTCATATACACATATAACAGCCTTTCATATCCATCATATTTAACACAACCTTGATATAATGTTAACATTCATTTAACAGCGTACATATGCTCTATGAAATTTTATAGCCCATAAAAATTATACTAACTAGAAAATGCTATAAAATGAAAAGTTGTTTGTATTTTTACTATATAACAAGTACTTTGATTAAAAAAATATTTGTTATTTATTTTTTCGGGTTAATTTCAAATAGTTTTACTCAAATTTACATGAGTTTTAATTGTAATATATTAAACCCAAGCTTTACGCTTTTAACATACTCTGTTCCCCACTTTTTCGAAATATAGCATGTGGAGTGGCACAACACACATCTGGGTTTGGTCTACCAAAGTGGGAAAATGTGAATAATTTAATTAAAATCATTCCTCCGAGTGGGGATCTAACCCACAACCATCGCGCCGCTGTCAAGCGGTAGCTGTACTGACAATTAAATAACTTGAAATTTCTTCTATAGATGTATAGTCAATATTCAGCTTCACGCTGTATCCCGCACAAAGCAGGGTAGGCTTTCTGCCGAATTCTGGAGGCATTGCGTGATGAGTGGCAGAACTCAACGCCACACTTAGCCTCGACACCAGAGCGAAGAAATTGAAATATAAATTTAAGTAAATATTTCATTTCCTCGAGTGGGGATCGAACCCACAACCAGTCGGTTTTATAGTCACACTTCGTGCCGCTGCGCCACGACTGGCCTCAATTTTTTAAACATGTTTCCAATATAAAGGATAAACAGGAAATAAAAACATGTAGCTCGAGAAGAAATGTTTCATCGCCGATTGCTTTTGTAATTCAACTTATGACATCAATCAAAATCCGGAAATAAAACATAACTTAATTCAATGGCTGTTACTTTGTTAAAGTTATCAGATTTATTTCGATAAAATGTTACATTTGCAGCTTACTTATAAATAAGTTATATGTAACATTCATTTGAGGTCAGTCGTGATGCAGGGGCAAAGTGTGTGATTGTAAATGCGACGGGTTGTGGGTTCGATTCCCACTCTTTTCTCTCCCTCGGCCTATCTTGCTACAGCCGGGATACAGCGTCAAATTAGAAGCTCAACTAAACATTGTCTTTAAAAATTTAAAGTGCAAAAAATATTTAAGATATAAATTCCTAATTAGCGACATTTTCAAAAATATTATAAAATAAATTGTAATTTTACATATTATATAGAACACAGGTAAAGTATTACTAAACTTTCACTTATTATTACCACATAGATACTAAATAACATCAGGAATAAGCAAAAACGAGAAAATAAAAATTAGAAGAGCTGTACCTATTACTTAAAATAATTAAAGTTTAAAATCGTCTTTCTAGCTGGTGTCATTTTTCTACTATATCTAAGATTGAACCAAAGACTATATTGTAGAATACGGTCGTGATCATGCAAATAGCAATCCCAAAGTGCCATAACCACATTCACGAATGAAATAACCGATAATGGTTGCCCTGAACATGCAGTAACAAACACGGCGTGAGTGTCTGCAATGATGTTCCTATAACAATGTATTCAGAACTGTGGAATTTAAGATTTTTCGTTTCCGCAACTCATCGCAGTTTACACAAACTAAAGCATGCATAATGCAACTACTTTCACACTGAATAGAGCTTATTTTGAATACAATGTTGAAAATTCTTGGAACATTTGTTGACCGTGTAATTTGGATACACGACGATTATATTAGATAGTAACTGAGAAAATATTCTTGGTTTTTAAAATGTAACACTTAATATTATTAAGATAGTCAGGTAGTGTCTCTTTTTACATATTTACAATATAAACTAGTATCAAATCAGCTTTACGCTGTATCCCGCAGGGTAGACAGAGGGAACCTAGTGTTGAGACACTCCGTACCCCACTTTCTGCCAAATTCTGGAGGCATTGCATGTTGAGTGGCAGAACTCAACGCCTCGCTTAGCCTCGACACCAGACCGAAGAAATATAAATTTAAGTAAATATTTCATCTCCTCGAGTGGGGATCGAACCCACAACCAGTCGGTTTTACAGTCACACTTCGTGCCGCTGCGCTACGACTGGCCTTATAAACGTTTAGTTTAAGTATCGTTTGCCTTAAAGTTAAATTGTAGATAAATTAAAAGAATTTAAGCAATTCTTAAGTAATTCAGAGATCAGAAGGGGAAGAAAAGTCCTCACGATTTCTTTCAGAAGCTTGAGAGATATTGACTTGGCTCGTATCCCACCATACATTAACCGTTCGCTACGAACGTGAGCAAATATGATCACAGTACGCGTTCCAAAGTAGCTTTCGGCTACAGTTAAAACAAAATTTCCATTCTCGGAATGTAGAACGTATAAAAATCTAATTTCAAATGTCTTATTTCGATTTAATTTAATTTATTTCATTTCAAATAATAAATAAAATGTATATAATTTTCTCTATTATATTAAAAAATTTGAGAGCAGTGTGGAATGAAATATATATGACATTTACTGCACTGCTTTGAAAGTTAAGTCCAGTTTTCGCGGCAAATGGAGCGGACACATTAAGGACTGCGTTGAACCCGCAAGCGTAAACTACTTACATACTTATCCACTAATAAATAGAAAAGGACTGAGCGTGTAGAAAGAGTTGAAATGCTCAGTTCTAGGGAGCGGAGCGAAGTGATTACAAAATACAAGTCTTTGTTGGTGGAAATATAAACTTACTTTATTTAAAAGGATTGCGCTCTGCCTAAGCATTAGCCGCTCATTCTTTTTGTGCGTTGAAAATTGGCCTAACAATAAAAAAATGTGATTCAATATATTTTTCTTTTATTCATTAGCGAGCGAGGCGAGTAGGAAGCGGAGTCACCTACCCAAAAAAAAATTGTAATAAATGAGATTATTATAATGAATTTCTCATAACTATGATCCCAAGATATAACACGCACCGTCAGGTGCGAAAAAAAAAATCATAAATTATCGTAAATCCAGTAATCTAGATTAGAATACAGTAAATTTTATCTATTTTACCAGCACAGTGGATTACAATAGAATAAGATATCAGATAGAATAATATACATCACCATCGGAAAATAAACAAAGGCGCGATATCGACTGTAGAGTTCAGTGTATAAAAATAAATTTAGCTTACATTTATCGAGTAGAAATTAAATCGATGTTGTTTTTGGCGAACAATTTGCGTGAGGGGTGGCAGTGACGCACACACGGATGGGGCGGGGGCTCGGTCGTGACGTCACTCACAACGTCAGATATCCTGCTCGAGTTTAGATGAAAAGAGTTTTTTAGCATTGACCTAGTTTTTTAAGGCATCAAAATATTGTATATAGATCCATTTTTATAATGATGGTATATGGTCAGGAGAAGAGTGATAATGAAGGAAATATTTTTTTGGAAATTTGTTAGAATTACATTTTATTAAAGGTAAGGTTATTAAGACAGCTTGAAACGTAAAGCTTGGTAAATATTTATAAAATGATAATATATAAATATTTATAAAATATACAATATGTTATGTACAATATAAAAAAGTAATACAAATCTTTTAAGTTTTCTGTCTTCCAAATTGCATATAACTTGGATATAGCAAACAAGTATTAAAATACACAAAACCCTCTGTGAAATTTAAAAGTTTCCTACAATATACATCATATAAATTCCGTGCAAGAATCTCATCCTATATTACCTAATTCTTCTTTTTCTATTACACCATTTTAACGTCATCGTGATTCAGTTGAAAAGATGTCGTGACTGTGCACTTATATGGGTCCGTTTGGAAGATTTAAAACTATAATATAAGATTTTATTTATTGTAATTGAATTTGTTTAGTGGAAATTAAATCACACAATGAAAGTTACAAATAAAATAAAACATAGTACAAATAGAATAGAGTCACAATGAACACATCGGAGATACAGCGGAGAGAAGAGAATTTTTGGTTTGTTTTGATTTCTGGGTATCCTGGCTGCGCTTCGTCGTAAAGTAGTTTCATATTAAAGAAAAATGTATATGTGTGTATTTCAGAAAAAATGACCCTGTGACGAATAAGAAATATTATTTTGGCATATCATAAAATTGCTTATATTTCCTCTGATATTAAAGAGTATATTATTAACTACCTAAATATACTATTGAAATTGAAATTATACCATAAATTTAAAAAATATTCAAGTTTTCTTTCAACATATGGCAAAAAGTATTCCTTTACGTCACAGCCTATGATCTATCAGAACTAACAAAAACAGGAATTAAAACCAAATCATCTCCTATTATCTAACAGATATGCTTATATTCTTTCATAAAATAATAAAAAAGTAGCTTAATTTTACAACATTACGAAATAATTAGCGAAATAAATTCTTGTTAGTCACTTCTTGGACAATTCACAGTAGAAAAGTATCCATTGCTGATTAAACGTATTACACAATCAAAAAAACATTCAACGTGAGCAATTCTTGACAATATCAAAATATTAATAATCATAAAATAAATACTATAAAATGCTAAATAGATATTAAAAAACTAAATTTTGTGCAATTCTTTATGTCGGACAGTGACTAATTTGAAACCTTCGTGATGAAAAGGAAAGCTTAAGCAATATGCACACTGTCAGTTTGAAAGTAAAATAAAGCATATTTTTTTTTACATCTTTTACCTTCTCCACTGACATCACCCTCACATATGCTCTCTAGGGGGTCCTCGTGCTTTTTACGTGAAATTATTCCAGTATCATCGATGCTGTGTTTTCGTAGATCAATCGAGGTTTTCGCCTGCCTGTGTTACCAACTGCTGCTCTTCCTCTCTCAATTTTTCTGTCATCACTCCTTCTCTTTGTTTGATATGCAGATTCGGTCAATAAAACGGCTCGACAGGACAGGCATGTCAAACCAAAAGATCACATCTCTACAGCATTTACCTTTCTTTTATTCTTCTTCTCTAATATCAACGTTTTAGAACCGTATACATAATCGATATCAGAACTGCAATGTGTGGAGCTATGCTGACGTTTCGTCATCATTAACGCAGCTAAGGCTTTATCTCTTATGTCACTGTTTATACGCCTTGGAGAGACCTGTCCAAATACAGATAGAACAACCAACATAACATAACGCAGCCTTGTTTAACTCTCGATTTGATGTCAAACCAAGGTGACATGCCAGATCGTGCACCAATACAGGCTAAGTGATCTCCTTAAAGAGACTTTATAGCTTGGAGCAAGAGGCCACTCACCTTGTACCGGGATAGTATCTCGCATAATTTAATTCTTACAATCCAGGAAATTGCATTATTAAGTCCACGAAACCACAAAAAACTGTTTACGTTACTGCCAACATTGGGTCTTGGATGAATTTGGCAAGCTAATGAAATGATGGTGCGTATTATGCTCTATAGCTTGCACGTTGACTGTGCCTCGCCATTCGTCTGGTATCCTCAATCTGATTTCCAGCATAAATTGCACAGATACAATTACAAATCCAAGTCACGTAGTATTTCGCCGTGAATATTTGACCATCTCTGCAGTAACTCCATCTGCTTTCGCTGGTTAACCACATTTCAGGCTACTCTTAACGTGGTGGTATGTCAACTTCACCATCGGAAATGAAGTGGAAGTTGCATTGCCAGAAATTTAAAAATTTGTGGGCAGATTCAACCAGATTATTGCAAATTTCGGATTTACAACCAGATTTAAGTATTGGATTGTTCTCACAATATTTCACATTACGTAATGTCAGGCTCCAACGCTTTTTTATTTGTTTCGGCATCTTTACTCAGTTGATGTAATCCCAAACTCGAAGGAAGGCGATGAGTCAGATCCAAATAACTGCAGGCTCAATCACTATCACGGCTATGCTTTCTAAAATTATGCAGAGCATATATATAAATAGCTGGTTATCTGGAGGATCCCCGATTAATAAATGAATATTTACCCATAAACCTTGACATTCCCTATGGCTGCGCGAATTAATTTTAAATTATACAAATGATACTTTTGATCTCTCCGTAATTTCCAAGTGTTACACATGAGTTATAAATTAAAAGAAATTTTTAAACATTCCTTGTGCACTAAGCTTTACAATTCCTAATAGTCACAGTTTTGTTCCGGTAATATGTCACGTAACGCACAGGAAGTGACGTTTTCATCCCAAAAAACTTTTCAAGTTAAAAATAACTAGCATTTAATTAAATTATCTTGTTTTTAGCTGTAGTAATGTAATATAGGTTAGATTTTTGTTGAATTACTACGTGATAAATAAAAGAAAACGAATTAATTTGTGTTTAAAACATCGTCACTACTCGGAACACTTTTTCTGTACCCCGAAGACACAGAAACTTCCGTCACAGTTTTTGTCGAAACTAACTTTAGTATAATAATGGCAATTTTATAAATACAATTATAGTGGTGCCAGGAAGACAAAAACAATATAAATTAGTAGATTTTACTTGTGTAAGTTGTCAAACTCACCGTGACTACTCAGGATTTTCCGGTACTATAGTTTTCGTAGGACAAGATTAAAATATTGATATTATTTAAAATTACTGTAAATTTATCACATAAGAGTTGAAAAAACACTTATAAAAATACCTGTGAATATATTTAAACACTTAAACATATTCAAAGTCTAATATATTAAAAGTAAGACGTATTTGAAATTGGCAAGAGTACCGTGGGACAGTCGAAATCTTTACCTCATATTTTGCTTTCTTTTAAATATAAAAATAGTTATCCACTTTTTATGGTACTTTTTAATTAAGGTCAACATTAAAACATTTACTTTAACCATATAAAATCTTATTTCCACATGGTCCATATAATAAATTAGAAATAAAAGTGCTTAAAGTTGTGGGACAGTCTAATTTTGCTAGGGTCATTTTTTCTGAAATACACTCATATATGGCATTATAGGGATGTAATATTGCATATAAACATCACACGGAACAAAATAGGTACATGTTTTAGCAAAAATATTAACATAAGATTTTTGATTTATAGTATACACATTTATATTAATATGAAGAAGGAAACATCTATTTTCTCTGTGCAAGAACATTTTCATTCGGCAACATCGGTGTTCCTGATATCTGTTGAATCGCTGAAATTGCGGATGCTCGTTGTAGGTGTCTCTAGTGACTTGTTGCGTACAATTCACATCGTAATATGGCCCTTGGGTCTTTCATTATCGATTAACAGTAAGTAGCTATAATATCATTTTATTTATTATTTAAAACATTATATTATTTCATCCTAGCCCTCTTATAATGACTGACAAAATACCTATATGTTAGTTGTGGGTTAAAAAGCCAATCAAAAGAAATATTTCTTATCCGCTTAATAGAATGACTCCCAGAATAAATGAAGCCTTGAATACCTATATATTATCTAATTAATTGAAATGGAATTTAAAAACAG
The DNA here is from genome assembly GCA_013421005.1 of Heliconius erato x Heliconius himera. Taxonomy (NCBI): domain Eukaryota; kingdom Metazoa; phylum Arthropoda; class Insecta; order Lepidoptera; family Nymphalidae; genus Heliconius; species Heliconius erato x Heliconius himera. The sequence continues at coordinate 15,278 of JAATLQ010014885.1, read as the reverse complement.
TACGCCTAGTATTCTAGTATCTGTGTTAAACTCTAAATAGACGCAATGCCTCGGAAAATTCAGCGGAAAGTGGGGAATGGAATGAAACTGAACTAGACGGTTTAAATGGACTAGGCACTAGAAAAAAATCAAAAGTTTGTTGCATATAAAATTATATTTGTATTTATATATAGATAAAAAGTACTCTGTAGTTTCATATGGATATTATAGAACTACTTTTTATAAGAGCAGGCACATCGCTAACTGTCAGACAGGTATGCCGTTTGTCGCATGCATGACTCACATACTCTAACTAATAGCTCATTACCATAATGATATTATATAAATACAAACGAAAAAGGTGACTAACCGAGACGTTTAAAGCTTACAAGTACTTATTTATAGATATTATAATTAAAATGTGTATATATATATATATAATAAAATCGTAATTGATCGGTGTCTACACATAGAAGATAATACAATAAAAGTTGTTATTGTGGACGTTCAACAATATAATAGAACCCAAAAGAATAACTTTTATTTTTTCTCTCTTTGTCTGATTGTCGGTTTGTCTGTGCGGTTGTGTGCACTAATCTAATAGACGGTCTATCCAATTTAAATCCAGTTTTTACAATTGTATGTTGGCAAACTAGCCTCAACATCAGTGTTTGTTTTATTTCAATCGGTTCATAAATAAAAAAGTCATATCAACTATAAAATATTTTGTTCGACTAAATAACTGGTAAAGAAACTGTTTTATTGAATTAGCTAAAACTTGAGTTCTTATATAATATATAATATTAAAATTGATAATGGTTTTAGAAAACGAAAGTAATCGCGTAGCATTTTAACTAAATTTTTTTACTTTCACAGGTTCATACATACTATATTTCCTAGACTTAATGTAAAGTTTTAAGTATCTGTTTAACTTTGACGATGCTAATATTTAGGACATGGCTTGCTATAGGTATTTACTTACAAATTAAAATTTCGAAGTTTTTTTTTATAATTCCATGACATTAAATTATGCGAACTTATAATTATATATTTTAATAGATAGAACTTGAGGGTTATCACTATAGGATTATCGAAGAGCAAATTAATTTTATCCCCAAAACCAACTACGCCACAAATGTGTCAATTAAAAAATACCTATGGATTTACATAATGCAATTTTTATGTAATTAAATAAATATCCGTTGAGTTCAGTGACTCGACACGCAGTGCTTCCAGAATTCGATGAAAAATGGGGAACGGAGTGTACTAACACTAGGTTCCCTCTGCCATCTCGCCCTCCCACTGTAAGCAACAAAAAAAGAAGTAAATATCATTTACATTTACACATTAACTTCAACCTCCATAGATTATAGTAACTCTTCCATGAAAAAAAAATATCATTTGTCAACTTTACCCATTAAGCCATTAGGCGTGAATATGCGCATTAAGGAAGGCTAATAGTCATTTTGCTAACGAATATTGTATGTATGTTGTAATTTGCGAACGACCTAGTTAATTATTGTAGAAACTTATTTGTGTTATAGTAAAGGAATTTAATTATACGACAGAGTAGCGTTTCACGCTTTGCCTGGCGTTGGTTGCGTGTTTGATTCTTACTTGTTGTAATAAAGGTGGTTAAATGATTATTTATTCTTTCAACGGAAAATATTTAAAAATACAATTTTTAATAAAGTGTGATTACTGCTGACTACATCTAGTGCAATTTTAGAGTTCTAAGTGAAATGTATTTTTTTTTGTAGTTAAGTACATAAACAAAATTTTATGTAAAACCTTTTTAGGTATTTAGCATTTACATTTTACTGTTAAAAGTTAAGTTACTCATGAAATTTCATTTATTAATGGAAGATTCGTGTTCGAAAACTACTGCAGTTTCAAAGCTCTTCCCGAATTAACACCTTCACAGACACAAACAGCTTTCTGTTTGTATACTTAGATACGTCTTTACATTCAAGTAGCAAAGGAAAACCGAATAACATTTCTTTTTTTTAGTCTCAGAGTGTTTCCTGCACACAGCAGAGTAGCAGAGGGAACCTAGTGTTAAAACACTCCGTTCCCCACTTTCCGCTGAATTCTGAAGAAATTGCGTGTTGAATGACAGAGTGAAGAAATGAAAATATTAAATATTTCTTTTCCTCGAGTGGGAATCGAACAACCTTTTGAGTTCACAGTCACACACTTGTGCCCCTGTGCCACGATTGACCACAACGAATAATTAGCGAATTCTTTTATTTGTTTTCTGTATAAACAAAAATTGCCTCTAACGGCATTAGCATAAAATCTTACCAGGATTTGTTTTAGAATATAATTTGTACAATTAAATTTACAATTCCAGTAGCTAATAATAAATACCATTTTAATTTCGTGTTATGTAACAAAAGAGACAATGAAACAAATGACTTTCGTAGCAAGAGAGGAAAGGACATTATTTCATTTATTCAAAGAAACGTCTTAAATTAAATTCTTATTTATTAAATAAGGAATTTACATCAAATCGATTAATTCTTTCTTCCCTATATAAGGAAACGTTATGCTAGTGTTTTTTTATGGAAAAGGCAAGGCAAATGAGCGTACGGCGCATCTGATGTTAAGTGATCGCCGCCGCCTATGATCACGTGTAACACCGGTGCGGTGCTGCTAGGAAATTCGGCATGTAACAGGTCCAACATTCTCCAGAACACTCATGAAAGATGCGGTGAGATTGCATAGCGAAGACACGTCTCTGTGCAAAGCCAATGTACGCCTTTCACAGATCATTTATAGTAAGAAGTGCTAAAGAGTAATTGATATGCATCGACATGAGATGTAGGTTCTGAAGTTTGTAATAAAAGCCAAGCTCATGAAAATTTTTCAACTGAATTTTAAAACGAATTGTATATTTTTAGTTATATATAGTTCTACTTTTGGGAAAAATTAAAAATCTTCTGTGTGCGGGAAAAATTACAATCATAAATTTTGTTATTGCAATGCGCGGCCTTGAGACAGGCAGTATATACTAGTACTAGGTATCGAATATTTTTGTTTAAATTTATCCTCATATAATAAATTACTAAAATTGTAACTGTTAAGCAGCGCTCGCCTAAAAATATATATTTAATATTTTTAGAGTTCGTAACTTAGAATGGAAAAAACGAAATCGTTATAGGATCACGTTATCCTCCGTCGGTCCGTCTGTCAATACGATTTATCTCGAGATCAAGAGCGGTTTCAGCTCTACAAGCTATTAAGTTGAAATTAATATCAAATATTCCGGTCTACGGTGTCTTAGTGTACAGAAAAAAATCAAGCTTCTAAGTTAACGCAATCAAAGAATAGGAGCATTTATACACAGTTTTTGCTGCATTATTACAAACTTAGTGCATATGCCCACAACCTTAAGTTAGTCAACTTCATTTGCCACATAAATCGAACATATAGGGACTTCGAAAATACAGCAACAAAAAAATTGCAAAATGTAAATTTATATTGATATTACAGATAAAACTATTACAAAAATAGTAAGTGCATACGCCCGCATACATAATATTGATAAGTGAATTAGATTTAAAAAAAAATGCAAAATGGAAATTTATATTGATATTACCAGATCAACTGCGTACAGTTGGATCAATAATTGGCTGGATAAATAAAGTACGTAGTACTAATCAAGAAATTACACGAAGAAGAATTTAGACTTAGTGGTTTTGATACCTTCCATAAAGTTATGCATTCATATAGTAGTGCTACAAACAACAGTTGCCCTCTTTGATACTTCTAAAGCATACTGGGATCATCATGTGACACTAAGCATCCGAAAACTCCTGCTGCAGTTATTTGAAGAAATTAGCGCTACGATTGACAGAACCAAATAACAATAATTGAGGCGTCGTTTCAGCTCAAATTCTTAACGAGAATTAGGACAATCAATACGATATTCTAAACTGAAAGTGAACCCCTGCGAAGTTGCTAAAACAGGCACGATGTGTACTATGTCTTAGAAAACAAAAAAAATCAAAACTTTTGTCACAAAACGTCTTCAACTTGCTTGCCCTGAATACCATTTAGAATTTTTTTTTACATTTTTAAAATGTTATTCCAAACTTATAAAAGAAAAATGCTTACTAAGAAAAATAAAAATTTATACATAGCGAGATTTGAACCCACGCCCTTGGAAATCGTCCAAGCGCTCTGACCAACTAAGCCAAACGTACTTATCTAGAATAACACTTAAAAGTGTTAAAAATAAGCCATACGTTCGCATCGAGCTACCTCGAAATTCTTTTACTCTTGTTACAACTTATTTATTTTGTGTTGTTAACATCTCTGTAGGGAGATTTTTATAAATTTCCTCTACCCACAGTTTTTATAAATTATTTTGTTTTTTCCCAATTTTTTTTTTCTATAAATTTTCTCTTAAAAAAAATTGTATGCGTTTATTGTACTGTTTCTGCATGGCATGGGAAGTAGTACAGAAAACTTATTTAAATTTAATAAATTTTCGTGTGAAAGTGACAGTAGCACTCACATATACAAATAAAAATGTTTATCTGTTTTTAAAATTTTAAGGTTAGAAGTAAAAATAGAAATATGCATACTTTGTCTATATGCAAGTATGCATGTATGCGTAAGTTTATTGTTTTGCTATTCTGCCTTAAATATATGTAAAAAACATTCATTTAATTAAATTAATTAAAAAAGGATCAGATTTATGGGGAATTTTATAAATGAGTTTTGAACACAATGCAGTAAAAAAATATTCCAGATAACGAACGCTTAACTTAAAAAAGCTTTTAAAAAAGGCAATCACGTAAACTGGTTAATTTGTTACTCTGTGTTCCCTCTCCAGTTGGATGTAAAGACATACACAGACGTAGGTATACAAACATCACTTTGTGCTGAAGGTGTTAATTCGAAAAGAGCTTTGAAATTGCAGCAATTTCCGAACACGTATATTCTATTAACAGGTAGAACTTGGTGACTTTGTTCTAAGAATATTAGTAAAGATTTCGTATAAACGATATAAGTCATGTTATATAATTACTTTAAATTCTTAAAGAAATGTGAACTTTTTTAATAATATTTATTTTAATAAAAAAAACAAAGTGACGTAGTATAATTAAATAAAGACATAGTAAATCTAAATAATAAATATTTAAAAATCATTTTAATTCCAATTTCTGATCAGATTATCAGATCAAGGAATTTCGTGCTCAGCTTAATTGGCTCCCAATCCGTCTTCGCCGTGATATGCACATCCTTACATTACTTTTTAAAATCCTTAATTACCGAAATTTTCCTGAATACCTACGTTCCCGCTTCAACATTCTCCCTCGTCCCTCACGCTCTAGGCGGTCGTGCGTCGTTCCGGCGCTCGAGATACCTATGAGCAGTACCAAATTCTTCCAAAAATCTTTCACTGTGTACGCCGCATCACTTTGGAACCAACTCCCTATCCCTATCCAAAGAAGTCCTTCCTTACTATCTTTTAAATCCCAGTTAAAGAAACAATTATTTGCTACTGCGAACAATTAACTTTTATTCAGACAGTTTTTTTTTTTTTTTTTTTCTCTTGAGCAAAACAACCGCACTTCACGTATTTATATATATAATTTATTTATGTATACTTATATATTGTCATAAATTTTGTATATATATATATATATATGTATATATATATGTATGTGTTTATTATATATAATTTGTATTTATAAATATAGGATGTATTTATAATTATATAAGTATAGGATTTATGTATATTTGTATCTATGTATTTATGCATTTGGAAATTTGTTTCATGATTATTGTTATTATTATTATTTTTAATTTCTTAGTTATTTTTCTTTTATTGAAAACTGCACTATACTCTCTTCCCGCTGTTTGACAGTCATCCACTTCCAATGGTTGGCTGGAAGAGATTTCTTTTAGAAATAAGCCCACCTTTGCTAACTAACCTTTTAATTTTTATGTTTCTTATATGTTTTAAGTGCAATAAAGAATATAAAAAATAAACTTCATATAAATACCTCCTTCTTTTTTCTTTCCTTAAGAACAAATAATCCACAACCATCGTGTTAATTAAAGGTTAAGTGTTACTTAGTTAGTAGAAATATTTAAAATGTCAGTGTGTTTTGCCGATTAATTTACAAAACGCCTAAATATTTGTTAATTTGCTATGCAGACAATACACAGTGCAATATTTCAAAGCTGTACAAGGATATTTCGCAGTTAATTAAGGAGGCACTCCCACTGTAGCGGACAGCTGACGGACGTAGCACGGCTACAGTCAGTTCGGGTGTTGGTTATATAACGAGACCGTGTTTTGAACTCGGTCAAAAACAAAGCCTTTTAAGAAGAATATATCAACTGTTAGACGTAATGAAACACTAAAGTAAAAGTGTAAAAATATTGTAATAAAATATAGCGTTTTTGATATAATATGTCTTAAACAAATATATATTTTATTATTAAGTATATACAAGCATCTTCAATAAAGTCAGTGATACAATTATTATTTACATAAACTATTTAAGAAAAAATGTTAGGAATTTTACCATGAGACTATAGTTGAGTTTTAGTCCCACAGTAAAATTCCTTAAAATATAATTCGAAGTCATTGTTTTGGCACGTTCGATCTCTGACAGTTGCATATGCGGAAAACACATTTGACCCTGAAGGTGTCATTTATAAATGGCCGAGTAATATGTAACAGTACGTGTAACAAATATAAATGATATATGAATAATTTGCATAGATATTACGATAGTAATTAATCATTGTGAACACCTGTGTCTTGGCACAGATCCATTGAAAATTAATAACAGCCACTCGGTTATTGGCAGATGACGTGGGTTAATTATAATTTATTGTTTTAATGTGCTGACAGAGTTGATTTTGGAAGATCAAGTGTTGCATATGCGGTTTAGTAATAGATATTATTCGAAGAAAGAAAACTTAAATTTTATTGCAAACAGTTTACCTGCTCATTATATAATATTTAAAAATATCGAGGTTAAGCGCGGCGTTGAGTTCTGCCACTCAACACGCAATGCCTCCAGAATTCGGCAGAAAGTGGGGAACGGAGTGTCTTAACACTAGGTTCCCTCTGCCTACCCTGCTGTGTGCGGGATATAGCGTGAAGCTAATTTAATTTATTTAAAAATATATAGGACAGGTACATAAATACTTATTTAGAAAACATATAAAAACGGAACCTTGAATACCGTCCATACGTTCATAAAATGTCATACAACTAAACTATACGTTCTCATCAAGCTAAATCGAAATTTATATACGCTTGTTAAAACATATTTTCTAAAAAAAATACATTTTCTAAATAAATATTTTTCTTTCCTAAAAGTAAAATAACACTCTAAAATGTAAAAAATACATAAATATTTACCTGTAACAATTTTCTATGAAAAATATTGCATGATATGTGCACACAATCCGGTGCGCTTCGAAATGTATTTTTATTTTGACTGTGTAATATCAAAGACAATTCCCGAACAAAGGGGGTAACTTTTGACATTCGAACTCAGTGCTGGTCTGAACTTTCATCTTATGTTCTCGTGTTTCATATACATACATAAGTATTCTCTTGGGTCTTGTGCGGTAATTTTAATTAAGCATATCTGCTAGGACAAGTGACACGCGCCAGGGAAGATATTAAATATTGTCTTTAAAGGTAACAAATGTGCAGGGGAGAGCTCGTCTGGTTGCCGTGACTCGCTGCTACGTCTCGTGATATCCACCTGCACGGTTCCTTCCTGTCTGCATATCATACCCGAGTTTTGATATATTCACATCCGTCCCCGCAGACTGTCAAAGTTGGAGTCGTAGGAGATTTATTTGAGAATTACCCGCGCCCTGGCTTCTAAACTCCATTAATTGTATGGTTTCCCGAGTTACTGAAACTTTCGCCTTAGTGGGATCGCTCGATAAAATATAAAATAGACTTCTTTGAATATTACGTTAGCGTGTTTAAATCTCTCAAAGTCTAAGTTTGAGGATTTAGGAGTTTCCTATCCTTGTATTTGGGTCAAGTTTTGCTCGGCCGAATTTATAGAATTTCGAAAGTCTAGAAAATTGAACGGAAATCCGATTTGTACGAATCGCCTTCGAATTTTTACATTTTTACTAAAACGTGGAACGATATCTACATACGAGTATTTTCAAGACCTTCTGCCAGTTTTACTACTTTGTTTTTTTTTTAACGCACATTATACTACAGTAATAAACTGTTGATCAGTATCGGCGAAACCGCAAAATAAACCATCAAATTTAACGATATTTGCACGTTTTGTTTTGAAATTTACGCAGGTACCTTCGGTGTTTAATGAAAATTTGTATTTTAAGATATTCTAAAAAAAATATCTATTATTTATAGTTTTTTTAGACAAACGGGTGAGAAGTTTCTGTTTATTTTTTTTTTAAGAAATCTAATGATGAAGAAGAACGTTGTATTGACCAATAAGAAGCCTTTTTTGTCTAGTGAACTATAAAAAGCAAACAATCTACATTCTAATAAAACATTAAAAATAAAATAATAAGGTAACATAATATATGTGTTATTCGTAATTAGACAAAAGAGATAGAGAATATGAAGATATTATGAACATAGTGATGTTCTTGAGCAACTGACGATGAAGTAGTTAAAATGACAGATCCTAAACTTTAGTAATAAAGTAAGCCAACTTTGTACATTCATTTATTACATATGTACGTGTCTTACTGAATGTATGCACAGTTACGATGTTCTTACAACTTTGTCACTAAATTTTCAAGTTTGTAAAGAGAAGTTGCCAATATGATTTGAATGTGTTACTAGTTAAGGTAGTGTTTTTATTTCGTTAAATTTCTCTGACAATCAATACAAGCAAACCCACAAACGCCTAAGTTTTAAATTTTCGGTATCACCATTTTATAGAGTACTTCAAATATTCAAATATCTTCTAATCGAATAGAGATAACAAGCTACGGTAAAATAAATAATGAAGTAAATGAAACAATTGTACTAAAAAATAAATAATATAATACAAAAACGTGTATTAAAGTTTAAATGTCACATTACGGCGTTCCTTGGAGATTGAGGATTTAATAATAGTAACCTCCTCCGGCCCTTTTGCGACATAGTTTTAGGACAAATTACCGGAAACATGAAGGTTCCACTATACGGAAGGTACGTAATTGGAGTTTACACTTGACGCATTGGTTCATGAAAATTGCATATCTAATACTATTTAAAACTGTTACAATTATGAATTATTTAAAAAATGTTACTATTCTCCGTCTTAAAAGTCGTTGATCAGAAATATTTTACCATATTCATTGATTTTCATTTCCATAGATTTCCTTTAATTTTTCCTGTAATTCGTTTTGTCCCCTTTATTTATTATTATTGTAATGCCCACTGCATTACGATAATAATAAATAAATATAAATATTATAGTGGTCGAAGGTTCGACATCCACTCGTGGACATGTAAGTTATTTTTTTCCCGCTCTGTTAGACATAGCTCGGCGTTGAGTTCTACTATTGAACATGCAATATATTCCCGGGAGCTTTTCTTTTACGCAGGAGTTAATATTTTTTTATTGTATTAATAAAATTGCTCACAACTCTTACTAAAATTCGAATCTTCCTCTACGAACAAGTAGTTGAATAGATTTATCAATATAATACTAATCACCTTCGATAGCGGAATTAAACGCTTTTGATCCTGAAACGCAATCGTATTAGGAGGAAAAGGGATCGGAAACAGAAAAATTTATCCCCTGAAAATGTCATCTAATTTTAGTTTAACTATTAGGGAAATAGTAAGAAATATGGTCTTACATTGTAATAGAAAAGAAATCTTTTTCAAACCAATATTTATAATAGAATTAATATGTAGTAACTATGGGTACTATAGGAAATTAATTACTGTCCTCACGATTTAATGATTAATTTATTAAATCATGAATATGAAAATAATCGGTCATGTGCGCGTCGGACACGCTCATCGAAGTTTCCGTATCAATTTCGGGACATTTTATAAAAGTTGATAAACTTAAGTTTACGATTGAACAACAAATGTAAGTTTGTTTCAGGTCCACGAGGCAAATTTCATACAAAATGCAGCAAAATCGATGCATAAATGCTGGTATCTTTTGATTACGTTGACTTAGGCGCTTGATTTTTTCTGTGCTCAAGAAACCATGAATATTTGACATTAATTGATCTTGACGGACAAATGAGAAATAAAGTGATTCTATAAGAGTTCCGTTTTTATCTTTTGAGGTACGCAACCCTAATAAAAAATAATACACACAATATAAATTTTTTAATCAAATAAAATTTTACATCGTATTTTAGCGCAAAATGTGAAATATATTTATAGCACTTCATTTACTCACGTTATAAAACAACGTTATTTCCAAGGAGCATTGGAGGTCTAATTATGTTTGGCCTTGATGTTACGATCAAATTAATGCAATATGTTATAGCTTTAAATTTATAATAGACTTATATACACCGGCCTCGCCTTCTAGCAAAATGTCACTGATAACCTTTAACCTCACCTTCGTATAAAATAATGTCCGGCTAGTAATTAATTGCAACAGGCATATACTGCAGCTAGTTTTAAATTTAGATTTATATTATACAAGCGTGCTGAGTTTATGCGTTTTTTTTACCAAGATGTTAAATATAAAATATTTGTAAAAACAAAAACCCCGACTGCATAAAACTAAAAAGAAAATAAACAAGGCCAATAGTTTATTAGGATTAACATTCGGGACCTCTTTAAATTATGCGGGGTTCCTGGTAGATTTTATTGATTAAGAATTACTTATTGTTCCCGACTGTTAATCCTAATAAACTATTGGGCTTGTTTATTTTCTTTTTAGTTTTATGCAGTCGGGGTTTTTGTTTTTACAAATATTTTTTTATTTTTCACTTTTTCGTTAGGATTCATTATGGTAATGATAATCTTAATATATTTTTTTGAAATGCTGAAATTGAGCTCTTGAATTTGATACCCATATTGTAGTATTCGAAACGATTTTTTTTTTTTACTAAGTCCAATGGCGTCCCACGGCCGCCATGATTGTTTTTATTTAACGTCACCTATCTAAGAACACTTGGGCTGCTAATACGAATCTAACGATACCTCAATTATGTAAATCCGTTCAGCGGTTCTGGAGATACGAGGTAATAAAGAATATTACATACATACAAGATTCACGCGAAAAACATAACCCTTCCTTAGCAGTCGGGAAAAATAATAAAATAAATGGACGGAAGGTTTTGACAACTGATGGAAGATAAAATATATTTTTTTTATTGTAAGGATCTCAACGATTCATTCATTCATTAAAATATACAATAATTAAGAACCTAACGATTATAAAACATGTTCAACTTCGACTCTTCGACTCAAGTATTCGTCATCTATATGTATCAATGTATAATATATACGAGTATGTGTTTGTCATTGTATAGAAAAAAAGAATTACAAATAACCAATACGAACAGATTAACTTGGACCTTACTATGTAGATGACAGTATGTATTAAATTATTAGCTCAAGTATACTAAATCTAGTCTTTTAAAGAAAAAAAGTGATATATCTTATATATTGAAAAGTGATATATCTTATATATCTTATATAATTATAAGACCGTAAACAAAGATTTTTTTCTATGAGTCCAGAAATTCTTTAGCTTCGTCAAACAGTTCTTTAGATATAGCTACACTTGGTATGCTTAAACTTTTTGGGTCAGAGGTATTCAATCGGCAAATCTTCCTGGCATGATGCAACCTCTATCTTTTGTAATTCTTATTTCTTGAGGATCTTCAGAAAGTTGTCTAATGGGAAGAATTGCATAGTACCGTATAATTTCAGCTCCATGTATAAGATTTTCTTGCACCGAAGAAGGAATTTAATAGTGTTAACGTAAAATTACTCTGTATTATGTATATATTGATCGAATTTTTCGACATTTATGGCAAGTCCTGATGATATACTTTGAAATCTTTTATATAAAAACGTTTTATTAATTCCTTATCAATGCCTATTATTTCTGCAGAGCATTGATCATTTTGAAAAAAATTAGCCGTGTTTCCATCATTGCTATTACTAGCATTTTGTCGGGGTTATCTACATGCAATCCGAGATCCTCACGAAAACGTCTCTACACAAGTTCATTCGTCATCTGCCTTGATGTTGCCCCACACATATTACAGGAAGCACGAGATGGTGTATTGTTAAAGTGCATAAGTTACCTCTACTGCAAACGAATTTACTCATGTTGCACAAAATGTATGTATATCTTTTCACTAGGTAACGTCCCTTGTCGTCTTAACAATATGGGATAGAAACAAACATGTAGAAAAACCCGTTACTCTAACGAAAGCAATAACTGTTGGTCTTTTTATAATTGCCCAGAAAAGTGTTTTGTGCAAAACCACAAAGACTTAATTAAATTAAATATGTTAAATATAGTAAATTCCCCATACATTTCAAGCTTCAGCATACAAAGCTATATCTAAAGAACTGTTTGACGAAGCAATTTTTTAGCCTCTGCAAGTCGTAGAAAAGAAATCTTTGTTTACGGTCTTATAATTAGTAATATTAATTTTATTTCTATTAACTTTATTTCATATGATATATCATTTTTTTCTTTAAAAAACTAGATTTAGTACACTTGAGCTACTTTTAATAATTTAGTTTCAATTTCAACTTCAAGAATTCGGCGGAAAGTGGGAAATGAACATGTCTTAATGGGAACAGAGTGTTTTAACACTAGGTTCCCTGTGCCGTCGCGTCGCGTTTTCCGAACAGAAGGGTTTCTCTGTCCGGAAAACGCGACGCAACGCAAAACAACGTAAAGCTAAAAAAAAGTTTAAAAAGAAGGAAAACGAAGAAACGACAGTCGCAGAACTACATTATTAAAAACTAGAATCTTATGTATATATAATTTATTATCCCGCTGTCTAATACAAACATAGATGAAAAATAAATTAAGTATAATAAAAATGGATGTTAAGTAGCTACTATTCTTATAAAAAATTAATCATAATTATCTTGTTATATAGCCAGCATCATATAAAATATCTTCAAAGTCATAACGCAGACAGGCTTCGCGAGAGTAAAAGGGTCGTAAAACCAAAATAATTTTCACGTCATACATCGTCATTTTGCGTACGACGACTTTGTAGCTGCTACTAGTATTAGCCACGCTAGTTCGTAGTAAAACGTGTGTTGTAAACACGCATAACAATAAAACCAAAACCTCACTCTACATACATAGATATTACACAGTGATAAAATTATAAAACATTTTGTTTCAATAACAAAAATCCAGAGTTCTTTCTATTGTTAGCATAAGTTATTTATAATGTAGTAATAGGTGTCACTGTAATTACAAGTACGTCATTTGATATTGTTTCCATTGTCGATTGTATTAAGTGGCGGTAGTGTGCTGCGTCTTTTCCGGTGTATTTCCAATATAAGCACAAACGACACGGCACTCGTGTTCATTACGTTGTAAGATATTGGCAAGACAACTTGTCATTACAATTTATATTTCAATATTGTGACTACGAGAGTATATGTGTATATAACAAGTGTAAATATATT
>JAATLQ010014880.1:0-14064 GCA_013421005.1 Heliconius erato x Heliconius himera | reverse complement strand
TACAAAGAATATTATGAATCCTTACCCAAATCAATAATTTAACATTTAATGCTGTTTCTGAAGCAGTTACACATTACATTAAATTATTAAGTAACATCAGCACATTTAACAGAGCTTTAAAAAACATAACATAGGTTAAAAGGAACGTAATGTTACAAAAATATATACATATAATAAATAATTAGGTTTATGTATATTTTATGAATATCAAATATCAACATTGGTGATATTTTTTAGTTTGAAACAATAAAAAATTTACACACAAACAATCAAAGTTACGATAATGTCGTAAAAAAATCATATTAGAATATTACAAACTAAATTAATAAAAAAAATCATATTAGAACTCATTAGAGTTGTCAATCAATTCTGCTTATTAAATCAATAATCATGTATTTTAAGCGGGCGAAGCCGTGGGCGGGCCGCTAGTTAACTATATAACCGTTATATAATGCGTATATTCTAAGGCGTTATATTATAACGCCTTAGAATATAAGCATTATTTTGAGTCAAGTGGCTCGAGGCCGTCGTGGTGCTGTGGGACGGTGTGTGCGATTGTTCTAGGTTCGAGCCGCATTCGGGAAACAAAGGCAAGTCCCGCTACGCATAAACGGTGTATCGAAAGAACGGAGCATTTTAGCATAAGTTAATTTTGAACTACCAACTATATGCGGGATGCAAGGAGAACGAATGAAAATAATACTAATAATAATAAAGTAGGACTTAGACACAACTATTTTTATTTGACTTTGTTTATTCTTAAGTTAGCTTATCTCACTTATAAAATTACATTATTTTAAAATTAAACTAAATTATTTCTTATACACATTTAAGGCAATCTTGAGGATTTTGGTAGTTCATAAAAAATTTGCATGAAATATTTCCTTCGTTGTAATTTTAAAACATTTACAGAGTATAATAAAACAATATTTTATTACCGTTAGGCTTCAGTCAACTGCGAGGTTTCTTGTTGAGATGTCTTATATTGAGTTTAGTGTGAACGGGCAAGCATGTTCAGGTAGCGTTTATTTACAGTATACGTAGTGTAGTGAAATAAAATATTATTTTCATTAAAGTCCTAAAATGGATTTTGGTCTCCATTTTCAACCATAATTTCAATAATAATATAAAATTAATTATTTTAAAAAATCTATAAATCTTTTTTTAGCACTTAAATTTAATATTCGAATATACTTTTCAAATATATTCCATTTTAATTTTTTCACGAAGTAAGTCACGTTTTTTCAATAAGTATTATTTGTTGTTTGTAAAATTCTTATTTACTCTTGAAATATTTAATATATGCTCTGGTAAGGAGGTAAAGCGCGGTGTTGAGTTCCGCCACTCAAGACGCAATGACTGCAGAATTCGACGGAATGCGGGGCACGAAAATGTCTTCATTGGAACGGAGTGTGTTAATACATTCCCAGGTTCCCACTACCTAGCCTGCTATGTGCGGGATAGAGCGTTAAGCTAAAAAATAATATATATTTAAATAAAAAAAAAAATATTTTTTTAATTGAGTTTTTGTTGCCACAGACTTTTCTTGTCCATTTTCTTCCTTAAATGTGAAGTTGACGTAAATTATATCTAGAATGGTCTGGTCCATTTGTCAAATCCGAGTTTGTGGCCGTTGATCATGTTGATAGCGGTGCAGTTAGTTGATTTCGTAATATTTCCATTGCCTCCTTGTGTTCCACTATATCAGTCACGGAACCTTCATTTGCCCAGCGAATGAACTTATAGCGTCTTCTTCGGCGTCAGTGTAGTAGATGCATCCTTTTGTATGCCTTGTTAAGGCGACGATAGTATGTGATATGCTGTCGTGTAGGGCGTTTTTAATGGCCTTAGTTTGGATGATTACTAAAAACTCGTATGTAAGTCCCTGAGATTCGTTGATGATCAGGGTGCGTGAGTTTCCCCCCTTTCCGTATCCTCTCCTGGTTAGGTCCGCTTTTTCTGCTTGTGTATGGACCAGGTACAGAGTATTGGGGGAATCTATAGGGATGGAAGCATCCGTGTACTGCGACTCTCTAAGGGAGCGCGTCGTCCGCCATTACGATTGTATTTTTTTCATGGATGTTACCTCAGAACTTTTAACTGGGTAAATGTGTGCTCCCATTTTAATTTGCGTCATTTCTGACAATGTTATTTATCCATGAGAAAATCACATAAGTCTTAAATTTGCATTAAGTATGTGGGCGATAAATGGACGAATAAACAATATTATATAACGCCACCCGATGTCGATAATACTTTTTATTAGGAAGGATACAAGGGTGGGTAGTTTGATGAGAGGCTTTAAGGGTAGTTTGATGATAGTTTGGTTAGATTCTGATAGTGAAATCCGGAATGAAGTCGGATTTTTTTTTGTTTAAATTATATTATTACTACATAGAGCAATTGAATTAGTAGTGTTATAAGAAATTACTTTAAACTTCCCGGAGCTTCATAATTTTACACATAAATAATAAACATGCATATATTTGCATATTATTATTAAAAGTAATGTTTTAAATGTTATTTTTTTGTGTAGAATATAAAAATATTTCAGGTTATTGATTAAACAGTAACTTATTTCGCTCGCTCTTTTGCAATATTTTACAGAATTGACTTAACATTTAACGATAAAAAATTGACCTTTAAAAATTGGTGCATGGGAAACAGGTTGTCTTAACCAGGTTCCCTCTGCGTAACCTGCAACGCGGGAAAACGTCAGAACCTTGTGGGTTCGCGTCGCGTCGCGTATAGTCAACCACATCCTGATATCCCTAAATGTGTCGTTTATTGTTGTTTCATATGATTTGGGAAGACATACTATATGTCTATACCAATTTGCTCGAGTGGGAATCGAACCCACAACCTGTCTCGTTTATAGTCACACGCTCGTGCTCCTGCGCGACGATTGGCCTCTGCCTTGTCTATTAAGTCATTTAAGTATAATATACGAGTACGAAATATCCTTCGAACTGTGAACGTAGCGTAGTAGCGTAGTATCTTGTTTCTTTTATTCGTTTGTACGTAACTGCCGTAATAGATTAATAATGACGGGCATTATCCGGTGTTTCGATATGATTATTATAATGAGACGCTCGTCTCTTACAGATTTATCAAATGTATCATTTTAGCTAACAATACAATGTTAACTTAACATTTTTTTGATAAACTTTAAACTTTCAATTTTTTATTAACATTTAGACTCAGAGACTGGTTTAGCAGTGGCGTAGCGAGCGTAACTCGCGCTCGGTGTAAAGTACCTTTTCAGCGCCACCCAGAGTCCTATAATTGTATATATTAACGTAAAAAAACAATAACAAAACGAAATGTATGTAAGATGATACGAGTATGTATGGCCCTTACATATGAAATTGGCGTTTGGTATGTAAGGGACAAAAATTCGAATATTTTGTAATATAATATATTGTGTGTCAATTAAAAAAAAATCAAAGTGATTAAAATCTGACACTATAGATACATGTTTTACATTACTCACAAAATGTTATAAAACATGCGTTAAAGGAAAAATATATGAATTACCAATTTTAATTCATGCAAACCTGAAAAAAAAATTCAAAAAACAAGTCTGCCTATGACAACATTTTAAAAAATATTGAAAAGTGCTAAGTAGTCATTTTGTTTGTATCATATCTATATATTTTATGGGCTACGTAAGAAATGGTGTTATTTTAAAATATTAATTTGTCAATTTCTTTATTATTTTTCTATTCTCTTTCAGTGGACTGCTCGATCCACTCTAACACGACGCTGAATGCGTACCTCAGGTACCACTTGGGCCTCCCTGGTACAAAGGCGATGTGCCATCAGGGAGTATGTGGGTCTTGTATAGTTAATGTTACTGCTAAAAGGCAAACTACTGGTGCTGTAGAGTTGTTTAGTGTTAATTCTGTAAGTAAATACACCTCTTAAATGAACCTATTAAATAAACGTGTGACTAATATAGTTTTTAAAATATGTTTTTTTATTTTCTTTGTAATAAAGCAGTGATTTTACTTTTGTATGCCTACTACTTGTATAATCGAAAAAGAATTGTTTTTTGTTCTATTAAAAGGTTATTTTTTAAGTTAGAAGATTTTTGTATAATTTCAAATTTGTTTTGTTAATTTTTCTCATAGTTCGATACACCTAATGATATAATATTTTGAAGTGTTTTATGTGTTTCTTTTTTCATATAAATATAGAGTATATATTTTTAAACTATTTTATCAAGGTATCCACAGCTATTGTTCAAATATAAATCCCTCACATTTCCTGGACAAATTTATTCAAAACATTTTTTAAATAAATCATCATACACTTACCCTAATCCCACAATGGGGTAGACATATTTTTAAAAACTCTGCTTCAAAATGTTTAGTATGTTTTATTTGTGCTTTTTGGCACTGTCAGCAACATACCCGTCTGGTTCGTGCAAAATTTTCAATATAACATCCACGCGTTTATTGGTCATTTCAGGTT
Organism: Heliconius erato x Heliconius himera; assembly: GCA_013421005.1. Taxonomy (NCBI): domain Eukaryota; kingdom Metazoa; phylum Arthropoda; class Insecta; order Lepidoptera; family Nymphalidae; genus Heliconius; species Heliconius erato x Heliconius himera. The sequence continues at coordinate 9,588 of JAATLQ010014880.1, read as the reverse complement.
GATGCCTTATTATTTTAGGATCAAAACACATCAGACTCCATAGCCCAGATAACTTGATAACAAACCCTTTAAAATCCTTTAATACATCATTTTCAGTCGACGTTCCTATAAAAAATGCTTGTTCAACATCCTGTTTCAACTCTCACAATATTATTATTCCCCATAACTAAAAAAAATCATCATCAATCCCAAGATTTGACCTTTTTTGCAAAGAATGAAATGTTTGTCTTAATTCCATTTCTTTACATATTTGGGTCGTTTGGCATATGCAACACACTTTACAGAATGCTAATCCTGGATCATTTGAAACATTATTTAGCCATTCGAAAATTTCAATTTGGTATCAAGCCACTCTATATTTAGCACTCATTTGAGCACTGTCACTGCAAAGTTTATTATTCCTCATACAGAAGACTAATTAGCACTTTATAGTCATCAAAGGAAAAAATAAAACAGAGTAATTATAACAAAAAATCATAATATAGTTCACTCCAATTTTGAAAAATAAGATATTTACATATTTAGGTAATCAAATTACGGCCATAAATATGTCTTAATAATTCATCCTATTTAAAATTTTATGTTTTGTATTTGTTTTGCTCCAGACCTCAAAAAAAAAGGTATCAATGATCTGGATTAAGAGTTAAACATAAAATTATATTCCTTAAGCATTGGGAAATATTTGCAGTTATTTCAATTTATTTTATAAGTCGTAATTATGCAATCACTTAATTTTTTTTGTAGACACCCTGTTTATGAATATTTCAGTACTTCAAAATAATTAACAAAATCAAAACAACTTACGTACGATGAAATGCAGCTTACATGTTTTATTAACACATTTCAAAACCTTTTAGTGTCTAGTGCTTATATTCTCTTGCCACGGATGGAACATCACAACAGTGGAGAGTACAGGAAGTAGACGCAAAGGCTACAGTGAGATACAAAAACGCTTATCTTTTTATAATGGCACCCAATGTGGATACTGTACGCCGGGATGGGTGATGTCGTTAAACAGGTTAGTATTAATCCATATATTAAAAAAGGATAGAAAATTCAATTCTGTACATGAAAGAATTATAGAAAAAAGAATTATAGAAGCTAAAAATCCACTCAGCAGAATTCTTTGTTGTCTGTCTGCTTGTTTATTCGCTAATCAAGCAAAAATTACCGAACAGAAATTAATGATTTTTGTTTGCATGGTGATAGCTTAGGGGTGGTAGTACATATTTAACCCGATTTTCATTACAGTTTCCTTAAAAAAAAATTCTAACTGAAAAATACAAATGATACATACAAATAAAATACCGGTAAACATAACATAAGTATAATTTTTAAGAAAAAAGACAGATTTTTTCAATTTCAGCCAAATTTCATAATCAGAACTTTTTAAAAGTAATTGTTTTTGTTTTACCATCCTATTCTTTTTTAAATTATCAGTTATGTTTCATCGTCTCTGTAGTTATTTTGTTTGAGGAAATAAAGGTCTTTATTATTATTATAGTTAAGAAATGGTCAGTGCGTAAGAGACGCATAGGCTGCAAGTTCTAAGTCATATTTTAACATACAAAACATGGATCATTCTATATACTATCTTCATCTTCTGAGATAAAAACTGTTGCTTTTCGACAATAATAATAATAATAAAACTCTTTATTTCACACCAAAATAACAATACAATACAAGAGCTTATAGAATAAAATGTGAAAAGGCGGCCTTATCACCACACGATAATATTTCTTTGGACATTTGACTAATACCAAGAATATGGAAGATTTTAAACCCCTATACTTACTTCATTTAATGCAAAGACAGCTATTCGGTTCTCTTTATCATCCCATTCCATTTTAATATCACAAAATATTTTACAATATATTGGCGCGAAAATAAGAAAACACAATTAACAATTGTATAAAAATGACAGATTCCAAATTTAAAAGTAATATTTTGTTTATTTTTAAAATACTTATGGCCTGACTAAGTATGCATTTGAATTTTTTTCATTCGTATATGTTGAATAGGAGTAGTATAATAATATGTACTTATATATCATTGAGGCCAGTCGTGGTGCAGGGGCACAAGCGTGTGACTGTAAACGCGACGGTCGTGGGTTCGATTGCCACTCGAGGTAATGAAATATCCAATACTTTCATTTCTTCGCTCTGGTATCGAGGCAAACCGCGTCGTTGAGTTCCGCCACTCCTGAATATGCCACCAGAATTCGGCGGAAGGTGCTGAAAAAAACATATATTATATTTTTCTTAACGAGAATGTTTCGTTGAACAAACTGTTAAAATATTTATTTAGTCTTGTTTTGTGACTTTAATTTGTCATTTGCGTTACAATATCAAAATAAAATTAAAGAGGCCTCGTAACACATGTTTGTCTTAAGCGTGAAGGTCAATATCTTGTTGTTTTGTACAAAACATAAAATATTATTTGGTGACATTATATATATTTATATGTATTTTTATGAAAATAGGTCGAAGAAATTTTATCTATGTCATGATCACTCTGGTAAGAAAACAAAACGCGGTGTTAAGTTCCAACAGTTAACACACGTTGTGTCGAATATTGGGCGGAAATTCCACTCTATTATGGGGATAAAAGCGTAAAACTGATTCCGATAGATTTTCCGAAATAGACTTACTTACGGAAATGGGACAGAAATCGATTTTGGATTTTACATCTAATTTACCACGCAAGTCAAGTTGCGAGCGGCAACTCCTTGTTTATCTGTCAACGTTGAGTTGTGAGCATCGTCAACATTCCCCATATAATTTATTGACATCAAGCCTCTATCAGCTTCACGCGGTATCACAGCATGCTTAGCAGAGGGAACCTAGTGTTAAGACACTCCGTTCCCCACTTTCTGCCGAAATCTGGAGGCATTGCGTGTTGAGTGGCAGAACTCAACGCCACGCTTAGACTCGACACCAGAGCGAAGAAATGGAAATATAAATTTAAGTAAATATTTCATCTCTTCGAGTGGGGATCGAACCCAGAACCAGTCGGTTTTACAGTCACACTTCGTGCCGCTGAGCCACTACTGGCGAATATTATTGCATCGATTTTGCTTCATTTTGTAAACAAAACACTATCCATCGTCCTGTAATAATTAAATTTGACACGAAGTGGGAACTTACAGTTACAATATCAATAAAGAAAAAAATCCAAAAAGTGAAAATTTATGCATGTCATAGAAAAAAAAATATAAAGTTCTTTTTGTAGTTCAATTCATACTAAAAGTTTTTTCTTTCCGGTTGACCCCACACCGTTTCTGAAATTTATATGGAAGCATAGATGGGCGAGTACGTCTCGCACTTTTCGTAAAACCAACCATTACAACTACCACATTAAAATAGTTTTCAACATAAAAGATATTAATTCAAAATTTATATCGTATTGTTGAATTTTGTTAACATAAATAATTTTATTTAAACAGCTATAATAATAATTTGCGTCGAAAAAATATAAGTGACGCATCATATTTTAAATATTATTTGGTTAGGTGAAAAACTATGTTATTATGTTATTACAGTCAATACCTACGTGTGTTAAAATTATTATTAATAAAAAATATATATTATATATTCTGAAGTAAAATAGGTAGTTCCAGAATTTAATTTCTGTTTCTATTTATGTAACTGACCCATATTATATTTTTGTCCATGACTTTTGTTATTTATCTAATAATCTAATTGACGTTCATCTACTTTCCTGCATCCTATACAATATACATGATAAATATAAATATATTATTTAAACAATATTAACTCTTGACACCTGTTTCAAAATTAAATAATTTTAGGATATGAGTAGCATTTCTTGCGCTATACAATATATTTTTTTATTAAATATATTATTTATAACTGCCACACTGCGTTACAAATATTTTTTTTAATTAAACATTAAATTAAATCAGCTTCACGTTGTATCCCGCACATAGCAGGGTAGGCCGAGGGAATCTAGTGTTAGGACTCACCGTTCCCCGCTGTTCATAGAGTTCTGGAGACATTGTTGAGTGGCGGAACTCAACGCCGCGCTTCACCTCGAGATCAGAGCGAAGAAATGAAAATATAAATGTAAATAAATATTTCATTTCCTAGAGTGGGGATCGAGCTCACAACCAGTCGATTTTACAGTCACACTTTGTGCCGCTGCGCCACTACTGGCCCCAAACGTATTAATATGTAGAAATTATTTTATGTCAAACTGACCGATTTTGTAAATTCTTTTTTTATTTGAAAGAACGTACTTTCCTATTGATCTCATTACCACCAAGTCAGGATCTACGGTTTGGTTGGATCTTATAATGAAAATATGTTTTTTTTATTACCTTAATAACTTATGTTGATATTTGACTTGTTACATATCTAATTTACATATATTTTTAATATAAATATTTTTAGTTTCACGCTGTATTCTGCAGTAAGGTAGACAGAGGGAACCGTTAACAGTTAATTGTCTTAACCTAGTGTTAAGAGACTCCGTTCCCATTACGACAATCCCGTTGCCCATTTTCTGGAAAAAGAATTCTGTTTGTAGTCACCATCTACTGAGCTGAGATATGAGCTGATGATGGTAGACCCAACTCCTCGTCGATTAAGAGTTATGAGAAAATCTTTTAAATATTGATAATATTCATTTCCTGGCTCTAGCAACGAATCAAAACACGATGTTGAGTTCCACGACACAAGTTAAAATTTTTGTTTTTTACAGTCTTCTACCTAAAAAACTAACAAAAGCCGAACTAGAGAACTCATTCGCCAGCAACACCTGCAGATGCACCGGATACAGGGGTATTTTAGATGCCATACAATCATTCGGTGTGGATGCAAATCCAGCGTACGTTCACGATATAGAAGAAATTACTACTTGCCTTAAAGATAAGAATAAAATTTGCGACCGTCGTTGCTCTGTAAATAGCGATTGGAGCGTCGTAAGCGATGAGAAAAGTGGAAACGAAATGATTGTTCTGAACTGTGGAGACACTATCTTTATTAAAGTTTTTGATGAACATCAAATTTTCCAAGTTTTAAAAACTTATGGCACCGAATCGTATATGCTTATTGATGGGAACACCGGCAAAGGTAAGTTTGTAAACGTTCAGTCACTATATGAAAGAAATTAAAAAAAAAGAAATTAATAATTTGTTATTTATTATCTATCGTTTTATCGTTTCTAAATGAATGCGATAATTGTGGATATTATAATAATAAAATATCTATGATGGAAAAGTAAGCGGTAAGAGACGTAAAAAGCATGAGGACCCCCCGGAGGGCATGTATGAAGAGGTTGATGACAATGGACGAGGCGAAAGAGGTATTTAGAGATCGTAGCGTTTAGCGCTCTGTTCTCTCTGACTACCCCGCTAGGGATAATGCGTGAAGCTAGTAGTAGTAGTAGTAGTATAATAAATATATTTTTTATTATTTTCCAAAGTTTTTACTATAATTTTCATATCTGTTATTTGCAGCGGTCATAAAAAAATTCGCGTACGCCTCGCTTTTGATAGACATTAGTGATGTGACTTCACTAAAACAGTACGTTATCGATCAAAATCTAGTTCTCGGGGCCAATATATCTATACAAGATTGTATGGATATATTTAAAACGATCTCCCTAAACTCAGGAGATTTTTCATACTTACAAGAGTTTTATAAACATATGGACTTAGTTGCAAATATTCCAGTTAGAAAGGTAACATTTCGTTTTATAAAGATTGTTTAATATCTTAAATACCATCATAGAAGGGGCCGTCGTGGCGCAAGGACAATGCTGTAAACGACGGTTGTGGGTTCGATCCCTACTCGGGGATGTTAATTATTTTCATTTCTTCGCTCTGGGAGCAAGACACAAGCGCGGTCTCGAAATTTGGCCAGTGCGTGGTGAACGGAGTATCATGACAGTAAACATCAGGTTCCCTCTGCCAATCCTGCTACAGCGTAAAGATAATCTATAAATATAACGAATAATGTGAGTGAGGCCGGTCGTGGCGCAGGGGCACAAAGTGTGACTGCAAAAATCGACTGGTTGTGGGTTCGATCCCCACTCGAGGAGATGAAATATTTATTTACATTTATATTTTCATTTCTTCGCTCTGGTGCCGAGGCAAAGCGCGGCGTTGAGTTCCGCCACTCAATGTGCAATGCCTCCAGAACTTAGCGGAAAGTCTAAACGGAGTGTCTTAACACTAGGTTCCCTGTGCCTACCCTGCTGTGTGCGGGATACAGCGTGAAGCTGATTTATTTATTTATTTGATTTAATGAATAATTGATCTTGTCTGTACAAAAAAAAAGAAAAGCTATTTTATAAGGGACATATACATATCAATGTAAAAAACAAAACAACGATTTTTATTTTTTCTGTTTAATTATCGGTTTTTCTATTTTTCGGTGTGTTAACTGATTTAATGGCAGTTTTGATTAGTATTTAACCAAATTTATCTTAACATTTAGTGTTTGTTTTATTTAATTCGGTTTCTATATAAAGTATTTTGTTCGATAAAATTACTACAAAATAATATTTTATTGATTTTAGTTTACAATGTATGGATATTGTATTTAAAATGATAATGTTATTAGAGCAATAAAGTAAATGAGATTAGTTAATAAATAATTGCGGAAAAATTATGGGGTTTAGATATAAAGATAGGGATAGAGAAGTGCTGCACGGAAAAAAATATTTTTCCGTAAGAATGATATTTTTTACACATTTTTTTTTTCTAGATTGGCTCATTAGCTGGTAACTTGATGTTAAAGCATATGATCCCCTCTTATCAATCAGATATCTTCCTTATCTTCGAGGCAGTGGGAGCCATAATTAATATACGTGAGTTTCTATAGTAGTTGAATTTCTATAGTAATAAATTTTTCCTCAAGGATCTCGCGTTTTACTGTGACACATTAGCAAGGATCCATTTCTGAGTAACCACAGCCCCAGAGATGATTAGTTACTGGATAATGTAAAGGAACTATGGAAAATATGGAAAACTAAATTTTGGCTTTAAAATGGAGTTTGAAAGGATTGGCTACTGGACTATTGAATAAGACAAACCATGTGCGATTATAGCGTGAAGCTAAATAAAAAATAAATATTTACTATTATATAGGCGACGTGCAGCTTATATGTAAAGAGTTCGAAACGTCTGGTCTCAAAAAATACTTAATAGTCAATATACGTATAATGTGATTAATACGGTCGAAGTGTTTCATTTAAAACGTGTAAAATATGTTTAAAATCGCAAGAATCAAAGATTTTTATTACAGTACATAACTGATAAGTTAAAATCAGCTTTTATTTTTGTTTATATTTAACTAACGGACCCGGCCACGCATTGCTGTGGCAAAAAATTTGGTGATTTTTTGATGACCACACATCACGATTTGCACGATTTCAAATGTTTATTGAATTTATATTGGGGTTTCATCTTCGAAAATAGTAAAAGAAAATATAAAATATTCACAAAAAACACATTATTTTGTTTTTATCTTCCTAAAATTATTATATTTTTTCAATAAGTATACGTGTAATTGGTAAAAACATGATGCGATAAATTGTACATAAAAATGAAATGTAAATGTTTTTTTACTGATAAGGAATATAAAGCCTAATAATGTTATGTAATGTTGATGCCGGTCGTGGCGTAGCGGTACGAAGTGTGACTGTAAAACCGACTAGTTGTGGGTTCGATGGGAGGACTCGAGGAGATGAAATATTTATTTAAATTTATATTTCCATTTCTTCGCTCTGGTGTCGAGGCTAAGCGCGGCGTTGAGTTCTGCCACTCAACACGCAATGCCTCCGGAATTCGGCAGAAAGTGGGGAACGGAGTGTCTTAACACTAGGTTCCCTCTGCCTACCCTGCTGTGTGCGGGATATAGCGTGAAGTTGATTTTATTTATAATGTTATAAATGTGAAAATTTGTGAGCATGGTTGGTTGGATGGTTCCAGTTTCACGCAAGCACTACTATGTAATCTCTAAGCTTCTATAATGATATCCAAAAAACATTTAACCCGGCGGGAGTGTGGTGAAGAAAAGTTACTTACAGTATGTGGCGGGGTGTGACATACCCGAATATAAATCGGCACTTAAAATAGTTTTTTCAATAAAATTAAATGAAATAAGTGGTATATATTATATAAGGTATATATTTACGTATAAAGAAAATAAAATATACAGTAAATTCAATTTATTTTTATTAATTCACATAATGAGATCTAAGGCACTTGTTTTTGGTAACAAAAATATTAACCTCTATTTAAAAAATGATAAAAAAATAACAAGTCCTATTTAAAGAAAAAAAACTCTAAAAACTTAAAACAATATGAGATCTTACACAAAATAAGAGCATAAAACATTATAAAATAGTTTAGGAACACTTTAGTATTTTCATTCAAAATCAGTACTTTTTTTGCAAGAAAAAATTGCATGATGTAGGCATGTGGCTTTTCCACATCCAGTTCTTGCGTATTTTGTTTTGCGATTTTGCTTGCGTGGGCAATCTGCACATCGAGTATATCGTCCGGGTTAATTTTGGGCTACTGGTACGCATCGGTACTCTTAATATTGAATATTTTTTGATCTCCTTGTAACTGCAAATACGTATAAACCAAATTCAATCCCAAATTGCGGAGGAATTCTGTACGTTTGTTCCTTTTATTGGCACTTTCTTGAAATATAAAGTTAGCATTGATAGCTGCCATATTTAAAAGTCCCTAAAAGATCGTCAATGGCCAGCGTTTGCTATTGCGAGAGACATCATAAGTTGCGCTCAGTTTGTCGACAACTGTCTGTCTTCTCCAGCTTTTGTCGAGCTATAAAACATAATAATTTTCGGCTTTTTCTCATCTCCAGTGCTCTCATCAATTTTATCATCATGGTGAAGAGTTGAGAGCTGGCTTCATCTGAAGAATGCTGTAGAACTTCGTTAAGCAATGATATAAGTCTTCTTTTACTGCTTACCACTGACATTTTTGTTTATAACCTTAAAAAAAGCAATAATTGGCAAATAAATAAAGAGCATTTCACGTAAAATATGCTGTTCTTTTCGAAGATAAATAAAAATTAAATCAAAAATAAATAAAACCAAAGCAAAAGATAAAAAAAATTGTCACAAAATGTATACACAAAGTATGTGGCGGGGTGTGACTTACCCCACACACGTTTGCACGCATGTATTCCGAGCACTGACCGGCGCAACACTGCGATGACGCCACTTTCCACTCTCACCATCCTTTCCCTCCAGCTACACAAAACCGCTAAAACTTAACATCGCGAATTAAAATGATATAGGGTTATGAACTGTCCTAGGGGTATGTCACACCCCACCACACTCCCGCCGGGTTAATATTTCATCTCCTCGAGTGGGGATCGAACCCACAACCAGTTGGTTTTACAGTCACACTTCTTGCCGCTGCGTCACGACTGGCCTTGTTTACTTTATTGTATAAAATATTGTATAATAGTGCTTCAAAAATATATATTTTTATCAACAGTCATATAATCAAGACGTTTCGAATGTCATTCTTTAGCCAGGGTCATACCAGCGCGATTTCTATATAACATTCGCTGGCAAGCTAAT